>CAOKZL010001868.1:0-269992 GCA_948472985.1 Iguana delicatissima | reverse complement strand
ATGTGTCTCTTGTATGCAATAAATATCGCATTTCTGTTTTTCTAAATAATGAACGATTTTCTTTCTTTTTTTGTTATTGAATTTATTCCTCGGACATTCCATGAAAATAATTTTGTTCTCATTTTGTTTATAATTGCTTCCTTTTAAGCAGTCTCTTCCAAAGATGTTTCTTCTCCAGTCTCTTCCTGATCTATGTCCTTTTGTTCCTTTCCTTCCGATTCCTGTTCCTCTCGAACCTCTCGCTGCTCTTTTCCTTCAACTTGTTCTTCTTCTGCTAACCCAGTTGTTTTATATTTCTCTTCATTGCCTCTCTCTTCTTTCTTTCTCTCTTCTTTTCTTTGATCTCTATTTTGTTTCTTCCTATGTTCTTCCTTAAACCTTTTCAAAAACTCTTCTGCCTTACTTGTTGAATTTATCACATATCTTCTCTGATTATATGTAAAAATGACACCTTCCAATTTCTCCCACCTGTACAGGATGTCTTTTTTCTTAAGTTCTTGAGTTAGAAATGCATAGTCCTTTCTTTTCTTGAGCACTTGCGATGGCACATCTTTAAATATTTTCAGTTCCATTCCCTTGATAATTAGTTTTTTAGAATAGCTCTGATGAAGGAACATCTCCTTCACCCGTTCTCTTACAATATAAACAACGTCTCTGGGTACTTTCCTCTTCCGCGCAATCAGTGAATTTATCCTGAAGATACGATCAGTCTCTATATCCATTTGTTCAGTTGACCAGTCCAAAAATTTTGCCAGTGCCGGGATCATTCTGCTATAGGTGTCCTCCTCTTCCACTTCCTCCAGCCTCTAATCTTGATACATTTTTCTCTGTACTTCCATTCCAAGAGTGTGTTCCTCATCTCTGAATGCTCTACAATAACTTCTAACTCTCCCACTCTTTTTTCAAAATTTTTCATTTTCTCTTGTACATCTTCCAAATCTTTATTCATATTCTTAACATCCTTTGTCACCGTTTCGAGTCTATGCGCAAAATGCTCCATCTCCTTCTTCACCTCTCTTACTTTGTTTTTAACTTCTGTTGATAATCCTTTCATTTCATCCCGCATATCTGTTCTTATCTTCTTGACCTCCTTTAGTAACAAATGGTAAGGTTCTATTTCCCCAAAGGATCTTCTTTGGGATAACATCTGTATCTGTGTTTGCACCAATCTTCTTCTTCCAGCTGCCATCTTCCTCTGTCTTCTGTTCTTCTCTGGGCTATTTCTTTTCCACTAGTATAGTGGAAATTTCAAGTTTAGGCCTTCCCTTCTTCAGTCACTTTATCTTAATGTCAAAAATTAACAAATATTAATATATTTTTATAATAACCTTAAATTAACAATCAATCAATTTATATAATTTAATCAAATGGATATTCCATTCAAACCAATAATTCAGTCTATACTCCAATAATTATTATTTTAATTAAATTATATTTAATATAACCAGTATAATATACTATTAGCTAATATATGTGATCAATTGATTGAACATGCTACTTACCTTATTTGTTTATTCTTATTTATTTAATTATTTTAATAGTAATTATTTATTTACTTCTATTTATTTCTATTTATTTACTTCTATCAAAAATTAATTATTAAATGTTTAGCCCCTAAAATAACCCAAAAAGGAACTTAAAAAGAGATTTTGATGCTATAAATTTGCTTTTACAGTGTTATTACTTGCTATTCAATATTGTACAGCTCTGTTTCCAGCCTTAATATAATAAGCCTCTAATTCCACAAAGTGGTGCTATATGTTCTTTTTACCTAGGTTTTTTTATTGCTTTCTTACTACTTCACACTTAAGGGGTTAACTTACTTGTTCTCTTTACCTGGGAAGAGATGTTTATACTACAGCTTACTTATATCTATTATCCTGTAACCTTGGTCTTATCTTCTTCTAGCCACCTGGAAACAGAGTGACTCCCACAAGCTTACCAAAATACAGTTACAATGAAATACACTTAGTTTCTATTCAATTAAATATATAAAATATATAAAATATATGATTTTTACTTTACTTTACCTACTTCCAATCCTCCTGTTCTTATATTTTTTCTTTTTTCCCTGTCAATCAATTTCTTCTCCCAAAGTCACTGTATATTCAAAATACAATATCAGAAAAACAAACAAACCAGCATTACATCTCTTTCTCTTCTAAAATCATTACTCTTAACAAAACCCCTTTGCCTCCCCCAACTACTTGATCACTGTTCTCTATCCCCCACAATTTTATTCCGCAGTTTTATTGTGTATAAGTATTTATATTTTTATGTATCCCCTTTTTTATATATAACTATTTAGACAAACGTTTTCTCTGCTTCGCTGCTTCGTGCTCTTCTTTATCTCTCCCTCCTCTCTCTTTTTCTCTGCTTTTCTCCACACTGTCTCTCGTAGTCTCTGCTCCGCTTCTCTCACCACATCTCCTTCTCCTTTCCCTCGATAGTACAGCAGCTTCCAGGTCCGTATCTTTCTCCTTTGCTCTTTCGCCAATACCAAGCTATCAGCTTTGCCTTTCTCCGTTTCTGCTCTGCTCTCTACTCTCCAGGTTCCAAGTCCGTTTCTTTCTCCTTCTCTCTTTCGTTAGAATCAGACTGTCAGCTTTGCCTCTTGCCATTTCTGTTCTGTTCTCCACTCTCCACTTTCCGCTTTCCACTCTCCAACTTTCAGCCTATCTCTGATTTCTCTTCTCATAATCAAAAGTCCATAAGTCCAGCACCAACATCTGAAAGGATTCAGTATCCACTCAGTGTCCACAGCCTAGAATCAATCGTCTCAGGTAGGGATTTTTATATATGTTGGAAAAAGAAAAGCTTATGCCTCTATTTACAGTTTCCCAATGAAGTTCCTCTTCCGTCTCTTCCTACTTTCTTTTTCTACTTTCTGCTTTCGTCTCTCTGCTATCAACTCTCTTCTTTATATTTTTCTCTATTTCCTTCCTTTTTCCTTTGATATCACTACCTTCGATTTATTTGTTCAATTTCAAATCTGAGAAGTCCTTGTATTTAAGCTTGCAACTAAACTTGTTACTTGTTGTTTAAACTTTTTTCCAGTATTGCGGAGTCTATCCCTCGGTCTCCTTACAAATCTCCATGCTTCCTTTTATTATTTTTCCTTAATATGAAAGTGCCCTTAATGAGAAGGTGCTTCTATTTATATCCTGAGTTTCGGCAATGAAAAATAATTGACTTACTTGTTTAACATCCCTCTACTTGTTAGTCTTTCGTGGCGCAGCCACAGTCGCTCATGCAATGGTTACATAGAATCTGGTGGCTCTTTGACTTATCGCTTTGTCAGCTCCCCTTTTCTTCATGAATTTTTGGGATGCTAATGTTGGAATTAGTCCATTCAGAGCCCCTCCAAATCCCTTCTCCCAAAGGGATTGATTGTCCCGTTTCTTTCCTTCCAAAACGGGGTTACGATCCTGTGTACCGGTCATCTTTCTCGCAGCTGTGCGAGTAGACGACCGATCGCTACGCCATCCTAACCCCTTCAAGCTGCAAGTATTTTAAAACAGTTAAAGACTTGCTTTGGGGGATGGAAAGAACAATGTGTTGGTGATGTCCCAAGTACTGACCAATTGATGCTTTACAGAGCTAAAACTCCAGTTCTAAGTGACCATACTGGAACATAGCAGAGAGGACTTTTCAGAGCTCACTCTGGAATAAAATACCAACTGCAGAGAGGGCACTTTCAAAGCAGGAGAGACATTTACTATTCTAAAACAGCAGCCTTTCAGGGCAGACAGAATCTTCTATTTGGTTAGGACAGTGATCATCACAGCAGAATCACATAGTGTTTTTTTAGGATTTGTATTACTGTCCCAAATGTTTGCCTGTGCTACTGAGCTGGCCTCAATGAGTAGTGTACTAATGCTGGAGGGAGCCATTTGGAGTGCCTTGGAGCTGGCGTGCATTTCCCACAGACACAATTTATGGTAAATTAGGTCTACAAAACATTTTAGCTAGAACAAAGTTGATGTCAGTTAAATAGACAGAGCAGAAAGAGCCAAACAGCTGGCTCTGCATTGCCCCAAATCCATGTTGCTAGCTGGAGAAAGGGAAGGACTGTCTATTCAATCAGCAGCTGTGAAATGTTTGCTGAAACAGAATGACTGACAGAGGGCACGTGCTGCTAATATTGAGCGGTGGCAGCTGAATCTGGGAAGTTGTCAGAGGTCTCCTGGTGCCTGAGCCAGAGCCAGAGCCTGAGAAAGTTCCTTTCTTGACTGCAACTCCCATAATCCCCCAGCCAGCAGGGATTGTAGAAGTTTTAATCCAAAACCATCACACTCTAAAAAGAAGGAAAGGCCTATGCTTGGCCATCCCACAGGCAACACCATGGAAACTGGTGCTGGAACCAGATACACTCACAGAAATAAACACTTTGTGTGTCTGCTTGTGTGCACAGTGGAACCACTCTATATTCAAAACATCAAGGACTGACCTGCTAAGTACACATACCAATGAAACATATGGGACCAGAAAACATCCATTGGTGGTGTATAGAAGAAAAATCCAGAACCATAGCTCTCATGTGTCTTTACTGTCATTGAAAAAAGAATACCCTTGATAGATCTGATCAAGGTCCATTTTTAATCCTTCATTCTCTTTCCAGTTGCACCAAGGACAGCCAAGCTGTTTCTGCAAGGAATCACAAAACAAAGAGTAAGCGCTATTATTCCACTTTCAACATCCTATGGAATCTTGGGGTTTGCAGTTTAGGGAGGGGCCTCAATTTGCAAACCCCAGGATTCCATAGAATGTTGAAAGTGGAATAATAGTGCTATAATAGTCTAGTGTGGAAATGGCTTTTGCCTACATTTCACCTAGAGTTGCTACATTGAAAACTGAAGAGGATTTTTTTACCTTTAATATTTATATAATATAGTGAATTACTTGCTGTTTATTTGGTGCAACCCTAGGTGTAACTTATAAAGTGGCACCTATAAAATTTTCTTCTTTTACAAAGCCATTAAAATGCAGGATGGCATAGTGGTTTGGGTTGTTAGAGTAGGACTCTGGAAACCAGAGTTCAAATCCACTGGGTGACTTTGGGAAAGTCACACACTCTCAGCCTCAGAGGAAAGCATGGGTAAACCTCCTCTGAAGAAATCTTGCCAAGAAAACTCCATGACATGTTCCCCTTAGGGTCTCCATAAGTTGGAAACAACTTGAAGACTCACAACAACAACAACAACAACAAGCCCTCTCCTTTTTGCAGCCCTATACCTCCTACAAGTTGCATTTGGCAGTCATGTAGGAATGGGGGCAGGAGGATGCTTTGCCCTGGGCAGCAATATTTTTGGGGCATCCTAGCTCATAGCCACACCCCCACATGCCCTGTCTACACCCCCATGCACTGCGGCCACGCCCCCACACACTGTAGTCCTGCCTTCCTCCCGCCCCCCTCAACACACTCCAAGCTCTGCCACTGATATTTAGAGATATATATAAAACCCTATAAAATACACAGGGTCACCATAAGTCAACAGATGACTTGAAGGCAGCCACACACACACTCCTTCTCCATTCCTAGCATCAATAGCAACTGATAGAACCCTCCTGCTTTCCTTTGCTTAACCCTCCTCTAAAGTTTTTTAAGCAAATTAGGATATCACAAGAACCTTTGATAGAGTATCCTGCGCATGATATGCTGAATGCAGATGCACTTCTCATTGTCAGAAAAGTCTGCAATTTGAGCAGCTGAAACCCAAATGCAGATGGGAAGGGAGGCAAGGGGCTAGCATAAGGAGCTGATTAGCAGCTGGAAATTACAGCCCCAACACGGGATGTGTCAGGAAGCAGGGCGGTGAGGCTCTGGATTGGTTCTCTTCTCACCAAGACAGTTTTTCAGCATGATTTCTGCTCCTGCCTTCTAAGAAAGGTCAGAAAACCTCCTGCATTCAGCACTGGGCCCCATGCGTAGGAGGCTCCTAGAAAACTGGGGACTTCTTTCCTGAAAGATCCTGCAAGAGTGGAGAACTGTAAAGATCAATGCCTCAAGGACATTTGGGGTTTTCCAAAAGTTCCTCCGTCAGCAGGATCAGCTTTGCCCAGAGAGTTCCTTGTCTGCAGTTGTCAGGGCTGGGGGGTGGGGGTGGGATGGGAGAGAGATTCTTTAGCACTTGCTGTGCCTCCAGTCCCAGCCCAGGCCTCTCTCCCCCACCCACCCAGACACCACTTGCATTACTCAGCTCAGATGGAATCCATTTGTCTCTGGCAGAGTTCAGGCACATTTGCACTTGGGGGATTTCACTTGTGTTTGCCAGAGTTGTGAAGTCAACAAACTCAGACACAAAGTGGTCCTGTAGGATTATTTCGCTGGATCTGTACTAGTAGAATTTTTTTTTCTTTCATTGCAGTTTGCTTTGGGGGCTTTCAGAGCCCTTTGGTGTTTCAGCAAGTTAGTGTTTTAGTTAGTATTAAAAACACAGAACACTAACTAAAACACTGTTTTAGTACTGTCCTTTAGTTTTAGTTTAATTTTAGGGTTCTTTTTGCTTTCGTTTCTTCTTTCTGCTTTCTCCATTTCTGAATGTATATTACTTTGGCCATTTCCACATCAGACTGTTATAATACTGTTATTCTGCTTTTAACATCCTGTGGAACTCTAGGGTTTGTAGTTTCCTGAGGCCAAAGAGCTCTCTGGCTGAGAATTGTAAAGGCCCCCTCCCTAAACTGCAAACCCACAGCCCTTTCCACACAAGGGTGATACATCGCTGTAGCGTTGTTGTGTCGCGAATACATCTGCATGTCAAACCGGTTTAACCTCATTCTGTCGTAGTTTGTTCCACATGTATTCAGCTCTTAGTGCAGTTCACATCGTTGTGAAACTGGTGTAATATAAAAACGGAAAAACTCTGATGCAAACCAACCACAATGGTGCCGCTGCATTTTTTCCTACATACAGAAGTGTTACACTGATTCATACCACAGAGGTGGGCATTAAATTGACCAATCAGCGGCGGCAGAGTAGAGGAGGGAAGGGAATAGGAGTTCCAGGAGAACTGACGATGCGGAAGCTACAAATGATTTTCTCCACTTTACTTCAACAGAAGCTGGAGGGCGTGCAGATAGGAATCGGGGTAAGGCCTTTTCTGCACAAGGACAATACATCGCACTGGCATCGTATTCTTGCCGTTACGTTTGCACATTAAACTGGTTAGTATTGATGTTTCCTCTGCGGATTCGCAAGGCTTGAGCTCTTAATGCAATTACTATTGACGTAAAACCAATGTATTGTAAAACCAGAAAAACTCCAATGTAAAGCACAAAAACTGGTTGGGCTGCGTTTCTGAC
Organism: Iguana delicatissima; assembly: GCA_948472985.1. Classification (NCBI taxonomy): domain Eukaryota; kingdom Metazoa; phylum Chordata; class Lepidosauria; order Squamata; family Iguanidae; genus Iguana; species Iguana delicatissima. The sequence goes on along the minus strand of CAOKZL010001868.1, from coordinate 262,687 downwards.
AACATGTGGAAAGTGTACACGCAGAGGTGGTTCTCAGCGGTGTTCCCACCTTTCCCTGGTGTCATTTCTGTCCGCTCCTGTCTCTACCCCTCAAACGCAGGGCAGGCGCTGGAATACAATGAAATATGTTGGGATACTCAAGGTGGTTACTTTTCAATTTCTGGCTATCTAGACCAGAGCTTTCCAAACTTTTCATGTTGGTCACATACTTTTTAGACATGCATCATTTTGCGACACACTAATTTTACTAGCAATTTTACTAGCAAACCGGAGGTGGGGACTTGTCTTCTGTAAGAACGAACTAAAGTACCTCCACTGATAAGTAGGAATGTTTTTTTAAAAAAAATATTGACCAATCGGAGGCAGCAGTGTGGAGCAAGGGAGGGAGTGGGAGGAGGATGAGAATTTCACGAGAATTGACAGAGCGGTAGTGGCAAACGATTTTCACTGCATTAATTCAACAGAAACCGGAGGGCATGCAGATAACACTCCGGTAAAATCAGAGTAAGTTGGGTTAAAAAAACACTGTTCACAATACGCAGTGAAACGCTCCTCCACTCTGGTGCAGAAATGGCCCAAGTCAGAGTAAAAAATACCGCTAATAAAACAACGTGAAATGCTCCTCCACTCTAGTGCGGAAATGGCCCAAGAGTCCATAGGCTGTTGAAAGTGGAATACTAGCACTATAAAAGTCTAGTGCGGAAAGACAGTTTGATTGAGTTAAATTGTTTATATTAAGATTAATAAATAAATAATTTTTAAAAAAGCATTAAGTGGTCCCAGCTGTTTGCAAAGGCCCAGTCCCCTTCCCCCAGCCTCTACTACTCAGCCGTACTCTGCAGTCCCAAGGCAATGATCTCATGCCAGCGGAAAACACCAGAATGAGTTTGGGAGGAGGCTGCTGCGTTGTTGTTTTTTAATGGAGTGGAACTGGCTTAGCCGCAGGCTAACAAGTCCAAAATAGATCACAATGGGTTTTGCATCTGAGGTGGGGATGCAAAAGGGATACACTTCTGCAGCACGTTAAATGGGTGTTTGCTGTGTCCATGCTAAGGCAGAAATTGCACACATACCCAGAGATACAGACAGACAGACTGAAAGATCCCTTGCCACACAGACCTACTGGCTTTTTGTAGCATGCCTTTTGGGACTCAATCCCTTCTGTAAAGCATTATGTTAACAGTTCTATATAAATCATAAAAGTGAGATGAAAGAGGGTATCTTAGAATTAAAACTGTATGGAGGTATATGTAGACATAATGAGAGAAGGCCCATACTTCTATTCTATTTTATGTTATTACATTATTTGTTTATTTTATTGTATTATTTTATTATACCATCTGAATATAAAAAGCTACAGGTATGTCTTTGTGGGTGTGCCTTCAAGTTACCTGTGATCTTATAGTGACCCCATTAATTCCATAGGGTTTTCTTAGGCAAGGAATACTCTGAGGTAAATGTGTCAGTTCCTCCTTCTGAACTATAGCCTGTAGCACCTGGCATTAGTTGGCCATCTCCCATCCAAATGCTAACCACGGGCTGACTCTGCTTAGCTTCCGAGATCAGACAGGATCCGGTATCTTCAGGGTAATTAGGACCTGTACCTATCAGCTTTACCAGTTGATAAAATGACAAGAGAATACACTACATGGCATCTTGGTGCTTATGATTGCATATTTATATTAATATGCACTAGGTATGAAATTCATCCATTCCCTCACAACTGAAGTGAAGGCCATTTCCACACTATACTTTTGTAGTGCTATTATTCCACTTTCAACAGCCTATGGAATCCTGAGGTTTGCAGTTTAGGGAGAGGCACTTAGAATTCTCAGCCAGAGAGCTCTTTGGCCTCAGGAAACTACAACCCACAGGGTGTTAAAAGTGGAATAATAGCACTATAGCAGTATAGTGCGGAATGGCCAAAGTTTCTGTGACTTGAGGCCCACTCACACAACAGAGTTCTAGCCTATTTATTCCTATTATTCCACTTTAACTGCCACAGTTCCCTCCTATGGAATCCTGGGGCTGGCAATGAAGAGAGGGGCCTTTGAATTCTCAATCAGGGAGCTCCCCTGGTGCTTCTAACCAAACTACAAACTCCTGGATTCCATAGGATGCAGCCACGGCAGTTAGAATAGAATAAAAGCATTGTAACTGTATAATGTGAAAGGGTCCCAGTTCTCCTTTCTGTCCCTCTGTGGTGAAAGAACATGTGATGGAGTTGTGATATTATACTGAATTACCCCACTTGGTAGTCCCTTCCTTTCCCACACATACGAGTTATCCCACATAAGCAACTTGTTCTGTGACCCTTCCTTGGTATGTGCACATCATTCCTTGATGTGGCTGCCAAGCATGCCACCTGTGGCTGGAGAGGAGAGTTTACATGAAAGATCTGCAGCTGAAGATGGTGGGAAATCCATTCCTGGATCTTCTCTGTCACATATATTTTCTTCTCAGAGATTTAACATCTTGGGGTCTTGGGGAGGTATTTGACCCGTGGAAAATGACAACTCTGACAATAATGGTCATAGACAAACTGGTTTTGACTTCCCCATGGTTTCTTCCAAATGTAAGTATGAACAAAACAGATACAGTAACTGGGATTTACCTGGACCAGGTACTAGAAAACCAGACATGTGCCCTTTGTAAACAGGGACAAACTTGGAGGAGAAACTTTTTAAAAAGCCATGTTAGTTTGTCACAACATCAAAAGGATCAAAGTGGGGAGAGGAAGCTAGCAATATCTGCAACACTGACTGATCAATTTTCACATGAATTTTTGTGGATATCCATCAATTTTTTCAAAAGTCCTGTTAGAGTGATATTAAAACCAAAAGCTTTTAAGTACTCAGTTACACAGTTGTGGGAATGCAATAGTAAGATATAGAAACATAGTCTTTAGGGCCATTTGCGCACTAGATTGTTACAGTGCTGTTATTCTACTTTCAACATCCTGTGGACTCCTGGGATTTGCAGTTTAGGGAGGGGCCTTTAGAATTGTCAGCCAGGGAGCTCTTTGGCCTCGGTAAACTACAAACCCCAGAATTCCACAGGAGGTTGAAAGTGGAATAATAACAGTGTAGTGTAGAAATGTCCTTTGAGACTGTAAACTGTGGAGAGAGAAACTCTTTTGTGGTCAGGTGGCACTAAAGGAGCAAGGCCAAAGGAGGCTGGGTTATTCAAGGGACCCATCAGCTTTGGATCCCCTGCCTGGAGAAAGGAGGAGTACAAACTGAATGAATGAATGAATGAATGAAAATTCCTAGGAATGCTTTTTGAAAAAGCGATCAGTACGGTGCTTGAGGTACAAACAGGGAGTAGGCTGCCGCAGCCTGTATGTGAGGACAGAGGTCTCAGTTTCTGTGTCTCCTGACAGTATGTTTCAAGGAACGAGGATGGAGGGTTTGGGGCAAACAGGCATGCGTGCAAGTGTATATGTGTGTATAAAATTGGCCTACATTGCCTCCAATGCCTCCAGAAGCCCAGCCTGATTTCGTCTGTCAGTGCTTTTCCCAAACCCAACCCCTTTCCCCCTTGGCTCTTAAATGGGGAACCTCAAATCTGAGGTTGGAGCTGTCTCTCTCTCCAATCCCCATGTACTACGCAGGCGGAAATGGCAGCATGTAGTCGCAGAGGTAGCTGTTTCCAATTAAGCCTTTTTCTTCCAGCAGCCTTGGAGACAGACAGACAGACAGACAGACAGATAGATCAATCGATTATTGATTGATTGATCGATCAATCAATCAATCAATCAGGGAAACATGATCATTTGGCTCCTTCCTTCTCTGGGCCATGGATGGCAGTCAGCCAGTTTATCTTGGGGTGATTTGTAGATCTGCAAACATTACTGACTCCTGGTTCTTTAGCAACAGTCCTAACAAGATGAAATCTGTCCCCTCCTGTCTTAAATTATGCCACTGACATGAAGAAAACTTGGGGTCAGGGGGAATGTTTGTGTGGAAAGAGACTGAGTAGTCTGTTAATTTCTGGCCAGAGTGGCAGGAAGTTACTTTTTCAACTGCAACATTGGGTTTGGGGGAATTCAGATCTCAAAAGCTAACTTTTCCAGGTTCTTGTTCCAATCTTCAAAGCAAATTCTTCAGCTGATTATTCTTTAATTCTCCATGTTTGTCATTTGGTTAGTGGATTTCAGAGTTTTAGTTTAAGAAAGGGGGGGGGGGGATGAAGATTTTTAGTAAACTCTGACAGGCCTGAAATCCATCCAACTTCTAGCCAGCCACCTTGGGAAACAAAGGCTTCCTGGCCCCTGCCCAGCTTTAGAAAAGTGAACAGACCCCCATTGCCCACACAGAACCAAAATAAATGTGTAATTTTAAACTTATGAGAGGGGAGGATACTTTTTCTCTAGCAGAAACTGCAGTCTAGCAGCAGAAGCAAGATACAGAATACCTCAGTTAACAGCCTCTAACAAAAAAGTGCGGGCGTTTTTGTTTGCCTGCCTGACCCTCTTCTTCAGCCTCTAACAAGACTTATTTCGCTCTTTTTTTTAGCAGTATTCACATTTGGAGGATGGTGAAGGATGGCTGGAGAAACACAGTGTTGGGCAGCAGCATGCCTGCAGTAAACAGTTGGATAAAGCTTGAGGTGGGAAAGAGCAGGATTCTACTTTAGCAGATCCTTCTATAACTGTGAGAGGCAGCGTGGTCTAGTGGTTTGAGCATCAGACTAAAACCCTGGAGGTCAGAGTTTGATTCCGAAGCCATAGAAACCTACCTTGGGCTCATCACACACTCTCAGCCCCCATAAGTCAGAAAAAACATGAAAGCACACAACAACCTATAGCTGTATGCAGCTGCCTCCACCTGGCAAGCTAAACAGCAGCTGCTTCTAGCAGCCCTTACTGAGCATGTATGAAAAATAGAGAAAAGGTGAAAGTAGATACGCTTATTTCACTAGCTCGGCTCAGCATGTTAACAAAGCACAGATCTGTAAGGCTGGCCGCTAAAATGGAAATTATAAAAAAAAGTAGAGGCTGCTGAAAGAAAAGTCAACCGTGGATACATTTTGGAAGAAGACTTCAAGTGGTTCCTAGGAGGCTCAAAATGTTTGAAGACTTTGAGTGGTCTGCAGAAGGTTCAAAATGTTTTTGTTTACTTATATAAGGCTTACTTGACCTGGTCTTTTCATTTCACATGTGCATATTGTTCATTTTGGATAAAAAGTTTGCTGAAACATGTAGAAGTGCTTTTCGTTTTTGTATATCCCAGTGAACCTGGTATACCCCAGTTTCCCTATTCTTCCCATGCTATCTCTGCCTCTGGTACCACATTTTCTGTTAAAGAAGTAAAGCCCAGAACACATCTACTGTGTTCATTGGGGTATACCTTGCACTGGCCTGAATCCTGTGTAGATAGTCACAATTACAGTGGGCCCGTTGAATCAGCTGGATTGACATAAGTGTTGTCTCGTTATCAACAGTTGATCCAAGTGTCAATTCCAGATGGGACAACCAACAGGCCACAGTAATACAGACCTATCTCTCTGGTGAACATTTTTGCACAGAAGGCTCCAGAGTGCTTTGTGCTTTAGTAGAGTTTGCAAAATGAAGGACAAAACTTACACTGGCCAGAATGCTGATTAACACTGTATGTCTCTGCTTTCTGCTCTACTGTAAGGAATCTATGTAAACAGAGCAAGGAAGGCTCAAAAGGTTAGTTAAGCCTCATGTCTGAAAATGTCTCGTTTTACCAAAGGACAATATGAGGGTTGCGCTAGGCCTTCCTGGCCAGTGGCATAGGCTGTGCTACTGGAGTATGCCCAAATGCAGCAACAGATACTGGTTTCCATTTAATTGGGGGAGATGGTCTGTTCTGGGTTTTAGTCTGAACCATAAAGGAACCCATTCAAGTTGCAGAATTCTATCCCCCCCCCCAAAGTTCAGACAAATACCTGTAGTGGGTTAACTGCTCTGCTGAACTGGAAACCACCAACAAGCATTGCCCAAATGGGCTACTTTTTGCATTTCAAATGTAACTGTTTAGTTAGTTCACCTATGCTTGCCCTCAACACAAGTAAGACACTGAAAGGGCTTTAAGGCTGAAAAAGTAGCAAGTACAAAAAGGAAAAGTCTCACTATTCTGCTATTCCCCAAACATCCAGAGGGACACAGAGACCTGAATCAATCTTTTTTTCCCAGCAGGAAGAGATTTCTGTTGGGAAATCTAGCATTCTCTCTCCCCCATCTTGTTGTTAGAACAAGTGGGCCGTAGCCAGATAGGGCTCCCTTTTGTCTCCTCCATTTGCCTTTGCCTTTTCTGTCTTTTATTGCATGATCATAAATGCCTTTGGTTCTCAGGTGATCAGATCATGTGACCCAGGACTGTGCTTGGGTCATCGGTCTTATAAAAGTTAAGACCCCTCCTTTCTTTTTCTCTCTGATCTCTTCCTTTGTTCTCAATGGCTGCTCTATCTGAACTCTTCGCATGCTTCGAGTCCCATCGAGAAGGATGGTGAGTTAAACCGAAGACTATCCTATTCAATAGTTAGACAGGTAGCAGGCTCTCTCAATACAGATGTAAATGAAGAAGCCATTAGTAAAGTATTTAAGCCTTTTATTCAAAGCTACCTGTGTTTGTGTTTATTGAATCAGCCGGTCTGAAGCCACAAGTCATCCGACAAGCTTTTAAACATTTCTCTGTGTTACTCTGCTAAACGAAGGCTGAATCCTAATAGTTTTAGTCTCATTTTTCCCAACAATTTCCCTAGATGGAGTTCTGCTCCAAATGCTATCTACCATCAGGAGAAGGGTGTAAGGAAATCTTCTCTCAATGCCATGCAAGACATTTTGCTGCCAGAGGCAGAGCAGCAGATGGCACCGTACACACACTACTCCAGAGCTGATTGCCCAAAACCTGGACACATCATTGTGGCACCTGAGGCAGAAAATATCATAAATCTCTTTCCCCTTCCTGACAGTAAAAATACAACCATAAAAAATTAAACAGCTAACGATTTGTATTTTCTTTGTTTCAGCGGGTACCCAAGCCCTGAAGAGTTGATGGAAGAAGGAGGAGATTGCAAGGAAAGGAGATAATTGGCAAAGAATGGCTTTTGTCATTCTAACTTGTTATTACCGTTTACTAGCCTTACTTTGGAAGATATTAGATATTGTTCGATATCATAATTCAGTCTCATTTTGCCACCCTTGGCCAAGTGTTTGTGAGGCCCCCGAACAAGCACAGAGCTAGGCATGGCCATTTACTGCTGAACATTCCTTTCTCCACCTAGGCAAGCCAGACTCAGCCAGATCTTGCTTTAGGAGACCTCCCAAGACAAACACCTTATTAAAGATGCACGCTAATACAAAGAGCCCCCTGCCCCGAGCAGGTAACTCGATGAGCTAAATGCTCAACCGCCCAGGCCCGCTGCATCTGCATACTGGCCATTCCATTGTTGATTCGGACTTAATTCAATCATGCTAAATTCTGACCTTTTGGAGACATTGTCTCGCGCCCAAACCTCATTGTTCTTCCCAAAGTACAGACTAGCCTACGGTCATATTCTCCCTATAAAAACTCCCAGTTCCGAGAGCTTCTTCGGATCGCTCCCGAGTTCCAGATCGCCTTGCTGCCGTGTTGCCCGGCGAGCTCCCCTCAGCAAACCACACTGAGCTTCTTCCCTCCATCTTCAACTTCTTCAGGACTATGAGAAAGGTGTCGTATCACCCATTTCCCCTGAAAAACCCTTATTTCCTATTTCTTAGTTAGCTGTGTGGTTGTGTTGTCTTAAGTGTTTGTCTGTCTTAATAAAATACCATTTTTGCAATTTTAAAAACTGTCTGACTGTTTGACTGACCTGACCTCGTAGACATTGGGTTAAAGATTCCGCTGTGTTGCCCTGCCTCTCGTTTTGCTAACTTGTGCTCTGAATTAATTTTCCCCACCAATATTTGAGCACGTTTGGAGTCCCTCACAGGACCCCCAGTAAACAGGGTAACAACTAGTGTGAATTGGATGCTTCTTGGGAGACTGGGGCAGAATTGAAGCTCCCTATCCTGCCATGCAACCATTAAAAGGGTGCCCCACAACTTGAGCCTTGGCATAATACTCTCAAGTCTGTGAACGCTCTCGATTACACCCTCTGACATCTTTTCCCTAGGGGAGCACTGTCATCTGTACAGCTGGGAGATTATTATTTTTGCTCTGCCGTGCCCTCCAGTCAGGCTTGCACACACAGTTCTGGATTTTTTCATTTAGCTTCCCATTGGTGTTTGTGCTGAAGGCTGATTTATGTTTCTTGGAATCGCCCAGGACATGAATTCTTGGGAGAGAACATTTCTCCAGCCAAAAGAGAAGGATGGAGGAAGAATGGGAGACCTTCCCTTGATATGCCTAATCCAGAGGAGAAGTGATACGGGTGCCTCTCTTTCAACTGCGGGCTGCTGACAGATGCAAGATTTTCAGAGCACTTTTCCCTTACATCTGGAGAAGGAACCTTGCTAAGGACAGGGGAAATTAGCTGTTTGTTAATTTAAAAGAAATAAAAATTAAATGCCAGGTGATGTTAACTTCAGTCCCATGAGGGCAACCCATGTTCCATTTAAAAAAAAAAGCTTAAAAGAAAACAATTGGTAGATGTCATGGCATTGTTCTGAAGGGGAAGTAGGAAGTTTTGCACTATTTTATCACATTTTTAAGGGACTTGGAAAAGCTTGGAGGGGGGTAGAATATGTATCCAAGAATTCCACACCCAGCATGACCACAAGTAGTTTCTTATATGGTTCCCAGTTCATTATTTTGTGAGGGAACATTCATTCTTCTACCTGCATCATGAAAGTAGACGGGTTTTTTCCCCCCAATCCCATAGACTAGAGTTTTCCAAACTGTGTGTCGCAACACATTAGTGTGCTGGCTGCAGTGTGTAGGTGTGTTGCACGAACATAATGAGTGGAGGGACTGCGTCTCCTGCCACAGCTGCCCCACCAGGCCAGGATGGAGGGACTGGCTTTCCTGCTGTCGCTGCCCCAGGCCAAGGAGACCCCGGCAAAGGCTGCGGTGGCAGGCCAGGCTCCAGTGGAGGGTCTGCCGCCACTTATTGAATTACTGTGTTGCGAAATGATGAGTGTCTAAAAAGTGTGTCACCAACGTGAAAAGTTTGGAAAACTCTGCCATAAACTGTAGAAACAATTCTCATGTTATACCTCTCTCCAGCACATATCTGAGAGTGGTTCCACATACATATACATACACATGGCTTCCTTTGAGCCTTCTCTTACTCTCTTTACTTTAAAACTCACCTGTGCAAAACTGAAAGTAGAAGCCTGGCCTATGTACTACAAATTGGCATCTTTGAAGGTTTTGGACTGACATGTGCATTATGAACCCCTGATTATATTAAGAGCTGCTTTGAACACCATTAACATGAAAGATATCGGGAGAGTGATTTGGAATTAAGCGGACAACTTGCAGGTTAACATCCTTTAGTTTGATAAGATGTTGAGCTGCATCTGCTTATCTACTCACTCATTTTTTCCCATATAAATACACTAAATATATTAAAGTGAATCCTGTGTTTCCTGATTTTGGCTGGAATCTAGAGCACTGTGTGTGCACAGTCTTGCTGTTTCCACTTAACCACAGTCACACAGGACGTTTCTTCTTCTACTACTGGTTGCTGGTTTTGTGAAGTTTGTACACAGAGGATGACCATCCAGGCATGTAGCTGCTGGAAGCAACTGGTTTGTTGTTGTTTGGAAATATTTTTGCTTTTCATCCTTCTCAGAGCCCCATGAAGCTCCTGTTGCTGTCTACAGAAGATGGAATTCCATAAATAGACAAGATTTTTCCTCACCCACCGCTGGCTGTAGAGAAAAACCTTTATAACAATATCAACCCAGGTCACAGCTTGACTCCCACTGTTTGCTGTGTTGTCTACTGACCAGTGTCTTCATCCCAAGATGTAGATTTTCCAGAAGAAATGAGAAATGGAAAATTTTAGCATGTTTGGTTTAAATATTATATTCGAGCACATTCACAGCTATATGTGGAAATTCTTTTATTGGAACATTTCTAGTAATACAAAGAGAAGAGCTGTTGTTCTTTTTGTGTGCCTTCAAGTAATTTCTGATTTATAGCAATCCTCAGGCAAACCTATCATGGGTGCTGAGAGAGTGTGAAACACCCAAGGCCACCCCGTGGGTTTCTACGGCTGAGCCAGAACGCAAACCCTCGTCTCCAGAGTTGTAATCCAATGCTCAGTATGCCACGCAGATACTTCCCTTATATTTAACAAATGTCCATGCCTAATGAGAACTGCACTCGAGCTTGTGTCTTTCTTTTGCTGAAGTGTAAATGTGGCACCTTCAGTTTCACTTACTTACTGTCTGCACTATTTATCAGTTCCACTTCAAATTGAGAAAGAACTGATGCGGTACAACAACTTGCACATTTTATTTCACAAAAGGATTGGTGTGAGTCTGTGGACACAGACAATTTATCACATTTTGTCTTGAATACTTGTACTTGTGACTGATTCAGAGGCAAGAGATTTTGTGAAACAGAAACACACTTAGCTTTGAATTAATTTGTTATTCTATGGCCATTTCTGCACTATACTGTTACAGTGCTATTATTCCACTTTCAACATCCCATGGAATCCTGGTGTTTGCATTTTAGGGAGGGGCCTTTAGAATTCTCAGCCAGAGAGCTCTTTGGCCTCAGTAAATTACAAATCCCAGAATTCCGCAGGATGCTGAAAGTGGAATAATAGCATTATAACAGTATAGTGAGGAAATGGCCTACTTCTCTGAACATTAGGGTTTCTTGAGGCTTGTCTCTGCACAACATTAACTAGAACTTAATGTCTTGTATTTAGCCCATCTACCATGACTGATTACAATACAGCAGCCCAGACACTATGGATAAGCATATTATAAATGAGTGTGTGAGTGTGTGTGTGAAAAATTTCCAATGAAAAATGTAGCTACAATATAGCTTCTATAAAATATATAGAAAACTTTGAAAAATTCACCCCCCATGATCCTCAGTTATGCTCAATTTATGAATTCCAGGCAATAAACAGCCACCGTGAGACATCAAGGAGTATTCAGAAGTTCCTGCAGAAGGAATTTTGAGGGAAGCTGAGTGTGTTTCACAAAGATTGGTGAAATGAATATGCTGTCATCTGCAATCAAATTGACTTCAATTTATTGCAAGCTTACAAATGAGAGACCACCAATACACCCTACCATCAATAGTTCTGCTCAATGTGTACAAAATAAGTGAGTAATGAAACAAGGAATCTCTCTCTGTTTTGCCAGTTACTATGTTACACATTCATTTTTCTGATTATGTGTTGCTAGGAGTCTAATAGAAAGTAGTAATATTCAAGTGTGTTCCCACCCCACCCTGCAATGATAGACGAAACTTAGGCCAAGATCCAAACAGCAGGCTAGCAGAACATAAAGTCTCCAATTAGTCTACTTATGCAAATAGCCTGGGAGGCAAAGGCTGCTCCCTCTTCTCTAATTCTTCCCCAGTAGCCAAGGGGGGAACTCCCAGTGCAGCTGTATCTCCATGGCAATGACCAGCTGCAGGAGAGAACCTGGGTACATTCCACACACACACACACAGAGTGAAGAAATAGATCAGTTTCTACACCCAATGTAACACTGATCCTCCTTCTCTTGGTGCTCAGCAGCCACCAGAATGCACTCAGATGCACCCCCACTGCTGTTCAGTTGGTAGGGAGGACAGAGTTGCCCCAAAGAAGTCCCCAGCCGCGATTGTACGCCTGGGGTGAAGGCACTGCAGAAGGAGTCACTAGATATCCCCCATAGTACACAAGGACCCCACAAGGGCCCCATAATAGTACGCTGGTGTGACCAGGGACCATACATCCACCACAAGATTCTAGGCTTAATATCTAATATATAAAAGTTAAAGTTTCTGAGTTTGTGAGTTTGTCCGTGTGAGGCAGGTGAAGGCCTCAGATGATTGGCCTTGTCAGGCAGGAAGACCTTATATGATTGGCTGCCTGTGAAGATTCTATGGAATCCTGGGGTTTGCAATTTAGGCTGGGGCTTTTACAATTCTCAGTCAGAGAGCAATTGAGCCTGGCTGGTTCCTATGGAGATGAGGCCTAGCAGCAAGTAGGAGAAGTACAGTGTAGTCCCCCGGAAACCGAACCTCTGTACGTTAACAACTCTGAATACAAATTGGATTGGGGAATATGGGGAAAAGTTACAGGTACTGGACAAGACAGTTTGAGGAATTAGAGATAAAGGATCTCAAATCTTTCTAACAAGTATCACCTATGAGAAAATGAAATCCCAGGCAACACCGGGTAGATATGCTAATATTCATTAAAAAAAAAAAAAAGGATACTGAGGATAAATTTCATGCGTGCATGAAATTAGGACGCTGAGAGTGGTTTCAATACAGATGGTTTGAGATCTAAGCTAAGCTGTGGCTTTCCTAAAGCTTGGAAAAGTTTTATCTTTCCAGACTACAGCTCCAAGAATCCCCCAGATTCCAGGAGCTATAGTAAAAAAGAAAAGTAATTTTGCTAAGCATTTCCCTTCCTGCTGCTGCCTTCTTTTACCGCAGATTGTGCCAGGCATTTCGTGACAAGTTATGGAGGGTTTCCAGATTTCTCCTTCTCCAGGATTTATCCATGGTGTGGTTCTCTGCTCCGTAGAGGTCGAGCCCAAGAACTTCTCTGTCTCTCTCTTTCTGAGTCACCATTTCACTTGAGATAACTGTGGCCCTGTTCCATCCCACTCTGTTATTCTCTGGAGCCCATAATATCAGGCTGTCTCAATTGGATAATTAGCAGCATGTCAGTGGCTGCAGCAGGATAAGCACTTCATGCAGCTGCTAGCAATGTCTGTCTGTGCCAGGTGCTCTTGCCAACGGACTGAGAGGAAGGCGGTTCCATTAGCACACAATTAATAACTTCCTTTTCTTTCAATAACAACATCTGGGTTAGCACAGCCCAGCATTGTGGTTCTCTGGCTGTGGTCAGCAGCAAAAGCTAAACCCAACATTAGAGTTCTGGGATTCCCACAAAGGGGAGAGAAAAAAGAAGTGGATCTTCTGAAGGTAATACTTAGAAAGTGCAGGCCAACAGCCTGGGAGATCCACCAGTGGAGTTAAACTTTTTGTTGGAGCGCGCGGGTATTCTCTGAGAGAACTGGAAATCAAGGCCAATAGCATATCTAGTGCAAACAGTGCCTAGGACAAGTGTGGAGGTTGCACCTCTACCTTCTTACCCCTACCCCCACCCCCATCCTGCATGCACAGCTTTTTTTTGCACCCTCCCAGCACTGGTGCCCAGGGTATGTGCCCTACTTGCCACACCCTAGATACACCTTTGATCAAGGCCAGAAGACTGTTGTTGCACCATGGTAATGCAATGACAGTGGTATCAGTGGTGATGGTACCATTAAAAAGGTAATGAGCACACCAGCTAAGAAGGAAGTAAAGAACTGGAGAAATAGGCTTCTTGGAGGTGCAGTGGTCATCTGCATTCACTCCTAACTGCCACACACCCAGGGAAATGTGCAACTGATAGCAAAGGACCCAGAAGCTATTAGAGGAAGCCCAAGTCTTGTGATAGTTCAGTATGTGCTGCCTGAAGAAAAAGCAATGAAAAGCTGACATGAGAGACCACTTCACCTATTTGAAGAGCTGCCCAACAATAAAAGGAGTAAATTTTATTTTGCATTGCTCCAGAGGACAGAATAAAACAGCTGAAATTACAAGAAATGGGACTCTGATTAAGCATTAGGAAGAGCTTCCTAACAGTACAAACTTGTTCAAAATGGGAACAAATTGCTTCAGAAAGTGGTGGACTTTCTTCTGTTAGAAGCGTCTAAAGGAGAAGGTAGATGGCCACCTATTGGACATGCTACGGCTATTGACTTTCTGCATTGGCAAAGGGCTTGACTGTACAGTCTTCAAGGCTTTCTCTATTATTCTATCTGCTCGTGTGCCAGGATCAGAGGTATATTGAAGATCTATTGTTTTCTTAAAAGCAGATGATCTCCTTTCTTCCAAAGCAGATTCTAGCTATTTCATGCACAGTGACTACACTCACCTGGGAAGCAATCCTTCTTGTGACAAACTTCTCCATGCTTTGTTAGACATACCGGGTATCGCCACATTAGCTCGCCACACACAACTAGTCCCTGAAATGAGAGGAACACAGTGTGTTTCTAGGGCTTACTCAAAGATTAACCAACCTGGCAGAACCTGCTAGACCTTATGATCCACTGGAACGGCCATAGAGACTCCAGCTCTTGCAATACAGTGAAGTGCTGAAGAAATGTATTAATTAAATAATGAAAGGCTCTTATGAAGCCAAAGTAAACCATAGGGATGAAGCTAACTTACTGTATCTAATACCTTCCGACATTTCGCATGGGACATGTATGGCCAGCAACATCAGAGTGTGACAAATACAGCAAAAGTTATTAATGAGGAAGAATATACAAGGCAGGGGGGACGGCAGCCATCTGCTTTTGCCTGAGCTTACTGGGAAGGGCAAGATTCTGCCCCTTCTTCTCTTCTGCTGGTTGACTCAGCTGAGGGCAGACTACTTGGGATCTGAGCTGTTTGCAGCAGTTGATGTAAGCTGGGGAGAAAAGCGGAAAGTGGGCCATTTTAAAGGACCCTGAAAAACTGGGATAACAGAAGATTAATCAGGACTGTTCCTGCCAAATCAGGATAGTTGGAAGGGATGGTCTCACTTTATCTCACTTTGTCTCCTTCCAATTAGCCTGTGATGATAAGATGTGGACTAACTGCGCTCTGGCCGTCCCTGCATTAGTGTGACCATATTATTCCCTCACTCCCAATACAGAGACACATGGCAGACTTACTCACCCTTGTGGGCACTTGCTTGGCTGGAGCTACTGATCTGAGTTTACCTCAAAATGTAAAAAAAAAAAAAAGGGAAACAGGAGCTTCTCTAGTTACATTGGTAGAAGCAAGTCGGCATATCTAACATTTGGAGCATCATCTTCAAATAACGATTATGCCATAGGCAATGTACAATACTAACAAACTATAGATAAGCACATGACTAAAGTGGAAACAGTGTGTTGACAAAAGAAATTTTTCAAGATTGCGGTGTCTAGAATCCCCCAGCCGCGTGGCTGCTGGGAGCTGAAGTCCAGAAAAGTAACAGTACCAAGGTCTGGATAAAGAAAACTTGCAATCCTTCTTTTGCATTCAGCTACCTCAGAAGCAACAGGAAGGGAAAGGTTATGTTAAGGAAGCTCCTCCATCACGAACACCTCTCCATTTCAAATTTCTCCTTCAGAAAGCATTTTTCACTCCAATAAGCAGCCATCAGGATTGGGTTACACTTTTGTGTGTTGGATATAGTTAGCAGTCTCAAAGGCTGCATAGTGGGTTCATAGGAAAGCTAAACATTAGAAACAGAGACTTCCTGGTTTACAGTTTTACTCTTTTAGTAATGATGCCTGCTGCCCGTCTGATTCCAAACTATTTATTTAATCAGACACTAAACTCTGGAGACCAGAGAGAATGAGTGCAGAACATGGGTGCCTGAGAACAATTGGCCACTAACACCTGTCTAGCCCCGCCAGCTGAGGATGCAGAAGCCAAATTTACAACAAAGAGAGGAAAAAAGATGTAGCTTTTGTGAACCATTCAAGGTTGCATCAGCTATCAAATCCTGCAGATGCAGCAAGGCTGAGGACCGCATTGTATATGCATCTGGGGAGAAGTCAATACCTGGTGGGAAACACAAGAGGAAGTGGCGTGCTCACAGTCTAAGATGTGGTTTGCTGAGTAGTATATGTGAGCTTGATTTGCATGTACAGAGTTGCAGCAGACAAACATCAAGAGGGTTCCAGTTGCTGTACAAGTAAAATAGAAACAAGAATTTCATAAAGTGAAATGTTTGGATTTTCCAACCACACTCTTGTAAAAACAAGAGTAGTCATGTCTGACAGATTGTTCTTCGTCTGTGCATCTCTGAAAGGGCAGGAAGCTGTCATTTCATGCGATGAAGCTGACAACCTGGCAAGCAGGGCCCAGACAACATATTTTGGTACCTGAGAAGGAAATTCCAGATGGTGTGTGTCTTGAATGGCCTAAGTTCTCTAAAACTTGTCATGACTCTGTGTGTGTACATGTGTGCACGCACGTGTGTATGTGTCTTCAAATCACCTGTTGACTTATAGCGACTCCATGAATTTCACAGGGTTTTCTTAGTCAAGGAATATTCAGAGGTAGTTTTGCCAGTTCCTTCTTCTGAAATATAGCCTATAGCACTTGGTATTTGTTGGTGGTCTCCCATCCAAGTACTAACAGCACTGACCCTGTTTAGCTTCCAAGATCAGACTGGATCTGATGCCTAAAGAAAGGAATTTTAGGAGGTTGTTGTGCAAGAGATATTTCCTGGAACTGCCTTTCCTGCATAACTGTTAAGCCCCGTTGTGCAAGAGCCTATCTGCTTTTGCATCTGGCAACCCTAAACATTCTTCATCCCATTTGTTGGCCACAATCCAAGGATGCAGACATAAGCCTTGCGAATGAAATGGATGAAATCTAGCACTCCCTGGGTTTATACAGTTACTGTTAATACAATGGGTTTTGCCAGTGACATTTCTTGGTGGATTGTGCACAGAATTTATCTCTCTCCTGCTCTTAAAGAGGCAATCAAGCTCTCTCTATAAATTCCTGCCTCCCCACAGAATTATATCTGAGCACTTTGTCTATCTGTAGAGGAGAGAGTTGAGGCATACAAGAAAGGAAAATATCCTCTGCTATAGTAGTACAACATAGCATTTGAACGCAGAGCTTGGGAATGCCATTTTTGAGGGACTACAATATCCCCAAATCTATGATTTTTCCATGCTCTGGTTGATCCCTAAACAGGAGCCCACTGCATTTCTTTATTTACAGCATTTGTTTATGGTGTCTCACCCTGATGAGGTTCCCAAGGTGACGTACAAGGAATTAAAAATAATTTTTAGAGACTATTTTCAAAAAGCAAAGTCCTAAAGACCAACCATAGTTGTGAGGACCAAAGAGCGTCTAAAACAGAAACTCCAGCTAAGGAAGCATCTGTGATTCATACATACTAAAGCCCTCATGTAGATATTTAGATGAGAGGAGGAAAAGACATAAGGGCTCCAGCCTAACACTTCTTTTGTACATGCAGTGTTGTTATTGCTGTTGCTTAATTTTACTGTAGAGAATCGTTCCATCATGTGAGCACTTGCTTGCATTCTGAAGCAGTACAGCCTCAGACAGAGGATGACCTCTTCAGTGTAGGCCACAGCTTCCTTCCAATTCTGGGGGATTTGCAAAAGGGAAAGTTGTGTGTGTGTCCCACAAACCAAAATGTGGGTACACTCAGGGAGAGCACATGCATTTCACCGCAGGGGAGGCATGCCTTGCACATTGTCTACCTTGCACTGAAAGAAGAATGGCGGCCCATCAGTTGGGCTTTCCTTTGTCTATCACCGGGTTTTGTAAGAATCAATGAAACCACTCTTCAAGTATCCATGGTTAGCTACTGATCTTCAACACAAGCCGTATTTCCAACTGAGCCAAAATTGAAAAGATGGCAGCATAACCATGCCTCCAACATTCCTCAAATGAAAACTGAGAATCTGTGGCCCAGGAATATCAGCATGTCATCAAGATGCCAAATATTATGAATGAGGAGGAACAGACAAGCTAGGAGAAGCTGCAGCAGGTTGCTTTTGCTTTAATCTACTGGGAAGGGGAAGACACTACTCCTCCTCTCCTCTCTTCTTTCAATTAATTGAGTGCAGACTATTTTGCGCTTCAAACTCAGTTTGCAGCAATCCAAGTAAACAAGCAAAGGGGAAAAGTGGGAGGTGGAAAAAGAAATCATAACATTCTAAAAGCAACTGAAAAATTGGGCCTATCAAATCGTAACAGGTCAAGAGTATACCCAAGCTCTGTCCATTGACTCATTTCTTCACAAGGAAAGAAACAAGCAAAGGGGCTTTTACCACCCTCATTCTCAGTACAAACAGCAACTGAGGCTTACAGAATTCTAGTTATTATGTACCTTGCTTCTTTCCATACACAAACCCACAAGAAACAAAATGATAAGAGACAGCGTGCAATCGATAGAGGTCTTGATTAAGGAGCAAAGACACCAATCGTTTTGGGAAATGAACTATGACTTTATTATAGGAACTCCATTCTAAGATAGGAAAGTTACTCAGGGTGCTAGCCTAATATAACGTCATTCAAAGGGGAAGAGCTGAGAGACACCGGGGGGGCAAGAAGAGAAGAGGTGGAGAAACATCCCTAAGAGTTTCAGTTTACATCATGGAGGGGTTGGGATGGGTAGACAAGACAGGAGGACACTTCAGTGTTGTGGCCAAGAAAGAGGCAAAGACCAGGTTTCCAGGGAAAAATCAAAAAGCCATTTTATTGTTATCAATACCTTCCCGAAAGGGGCAACAGTTATCCCAGAACTGTTGTGTCAATTAATTGAGGTAGCATCACTATATACCTTTTGCCTTCTATGTCAGAAATTTAATTTATTTATTTAAAGCCCGCCCATCACTGGAGAAAAAGATCTTTATTTAAACTTTTCCTTACCATTGAGGGGCACAGAGGAGAACAAAAGAGTTAGTTATAAAATGATAAAAAATTTGATGCCTGTAGTCAAAATGAGGGAGTATGCCTACTCCCATTTAGTTCCCAGACCTTTGAGTGTTGCAAGGCCATTCCTAAAATTTGAGATAAGACAGACTTTCCTGCAATTTACTCAGAGGCACAATTCAATTCGCTTATTTTTCCTATTAAAGTGGTTTTTGGTTTTAACCCCTTCATTCCCCCCTTCATGCTAAATTCAAAACTTTGCAATTTCAAGCATGTACTATTTCCTTCTTCCTTATAGTACAAGTGATACATAGCAGCATTAGAATTCATTAACACACATTAAAACCTGTTCCCAATAACGGAGGGGGTCTGATTTGTGCGTAGAGAGGTTAGCTTCCTGGTGTAACCCCAGCAGAAATTTAACCCCAATCTTCTTATTCCTCAGCAGTTGCTGGGTTTGATGTACCGGGCATTTTTCCGGGAAGTGCCAAATTGTATCATCTAGCCCAGAATTCTTCTCCCCCCCCTTTTTTCCCAACCACCAGTCAGGCATACACAACAATTTCCCCCCATTGACTTGAGCATTACAGATTAAAAATCATTTTAAACATGCAAAAGTAAAGACTGGCAGATTTAGGAAAGCCATTATGTTAGTACAAAGTACTTTTGCTTACTGTGCCTTTTCCCATACTTATTTAAAGGGAACTCAATTTTGTCCACATGCCTGCAGACCATTAGAATGATCTTCTAATATTGTATACTTCAAAATATATTTTCCCTTCTTTTGCATTCAACTCATTTACATAATAACAACAGGTTGTATTTAACCAAAATACTGAGTACCCCTTCACAACTGAAGAATCGTTTCATGCTGGGCTGACACCCAAACCCGCACCTGCCTCACAAAAAACCAATTCCCTCCATGGGGATCATGTGTTGTCATGTACCTGTTGCTTTTATTGTGAATCCTTTTCTTTTTTGGCCAGCCACACTATATCAATTTGTGCACTGAGTGAAAAGTGATAATCCCAGGAGATGAACCATATACCTATTTGCCATTGTAAAAACTGGTTGCTTTCCAGAATTGATTATGGAGGACCAACCTCCCTTTTCTCACACAACCCAAGAAAACCTATGCTGTAACTGGAAAGAAGTTAACATTAGACATTTCCCTGGGCATGCCTATTTGCCATATACACATACCTTCCAATCCCGGGTGATAAAAGGGGAAACCCCTTCCTGCCCTTCCTACACCTACCTCAACCCATGATATTCTTCCATATTCAAAATCTGATCATGCATAGAATGATGCATGAGTCCCGAGCCTTTACCACAGTGGGGGTTGTCACTCCCCCACCTGATGGGTCTCCTCCACCCATGTCCAGGTTGCCCCCAGTCCTTCACCCATGTCTCCTGGTTTGAAAAAGGGTGTGCCTGTGTTTGAAAGGGAAAAGAAGCCCCTTTTTTAAACATTTTCTCCCTTGTCGTACTCAGAGCTTTCCCTAACACGCTAACTCTTTCCTGTAGAGTTATTTTCCCCTTAACCCATCCAAAAGGGTTTTTTGCTGAAAGGTGACAACTTTATGACTCTGTGAAGTATATATTGCATCTTCTTTCCCATCATAATGGGGCTCGGGGAAAAAAACAAAAACACTCCTGGTTTCTCTGTTGTGGGCTGCACATGGAATGAGAGTGACAGGTTTCTATAAAATGGGCTAAGGAGATGAATGTGGTATCATGCCACTTGCCCTGTGCTGGCACCCAGTCCAAAAACATAGCCAGGGCTGTTATCTGGACCATACACATTGAACTACTGTGTCTCCAGGATTTTGTTTCATCTTCTCCAGTTTCCTTAAATTCTGAGGCTCGGTACAATGTACCCCTTCCGGGTGATTCCTAGAACAGTGGTTTAATCTTTGATGATCTTGTGGACAAATGCAGGTCTGTTGTTCGAGCCTATATGATGTGTGGGCTTTTTCAGGGCTGTTTTTTGGTCTGTTAGCTGTCTCACAGTTGCATCTCTTTTCCTCCTCTGCCTTCTTCAGCCAGAGTCCCTTAACTGCAACTCCACTTCCAAACGGGAGAGGCGCTCTATCGCCCCCTAAAATGCTCCCGATTTCTCCCTCCCAACTCAGAGGTGCCCGTCACCTCTTCTCCCAGCTTGCTCGTAGGGGTGCTCCATCACCTCCTCCATCCTGCTGGGACTGCGCCAGGGAGCCTTTCCAGTTTCCACCTTATCGGGAACTGGTGAGGGGGCGCTGCGTTGCAGTTCTAAACTCGGTTTTTTCCCTGTATTCTCCAACTTCTGCTGCCAACGTTTCTCACCAGAATGGCACAAATCCGAGTCCTTACCCTTTGCAGTTTATGGGGTGGGGAAAACAAAACTTTTCCTCTTAACTGCTGACCACTGACATTATTAATGCAGTTCTGCTGTCGTCTTCCACAAAAGGATTCTCACCATACATCACCTCTCACTTGGTTCCTGCTGTCTTTTTCCCCACATATCCACATCCTTCTCTGACTGTCTTCACCATCTGTCCAGATTTTTCTCACCTATGCCTTTTCGGGCCCCACTGGGCACATTGGCACACTCCCAAGACCCTCTTCCTCTTCTGGGTTTTTCCTACCACCTTCTCATCTTCCAACCTTACTCATTTTGGATTTTTAAAAAAACTTACAGCTCCCAGTATTCCAGGTGGTCTCCCATCCAAGTACTAACCAGGCCCGACCCTGCTTAGCTTCCAGATCAACAAGATGGGGGTGTGTTCAGGGTGGTATGGCCGTAGGCTGTAGCCACCCCCCTTTTCCCCTTCTTTAGCCCCTTGCAGCCCCCCTGGACTCTTGGCTGCCCTGTAGCTTTTTCTGTCAGCCACTTGACTCTGCCGGGCATTTTATTTCCTTTTCCCCGCCGGGTTTCTAAAATTCCAAACATCAGACGAACTAGGAAGGGAGGGGGTAAACCCCCCCCTTTTTCGGAACTGACTCCTCTATTCCTGCTACTTATTGTTGGCTGCATCCCCCAGCCTCTGCTGCCCACATCCCTCGGGCAGCCTCCGCTGCATCCCCCGGGCCCCCCCATTCCCCCCCCCCGCCATCTGCCTGGCCCCCTTGGCCGGCGCCTCAGCGGGGGGGAGGGCTGCTATAGCCATCGTTCTCCTCCAGGAAGCCTCTTGATGCTGGCAGCGGCTTCACTCCTTATTGCTGGTATTATTGCTCCCCCCCATCTGTCCCCTCAGGGGAAGGACAGGCAAACAGGCATGCAGAAAGGATCCGGTGGGGGTGGAGCGTGGTTGTCTCCAAAAGGCTGCAGCTGTAGCTTCAAGGCCCCCGGGGGGGCTCTCTTTTTCTGTTCTTTTGCATTGGAATTCCCAAGGGTTCTTGGGGGAAATTATTTAGGTACTACAATTCCCATGTGTTCAAAATTCCTATGTCAACTGCTTCTCCAAAAACTCATTGTCAGATAGAGTTTTACAGCTTTTAAGTCCATCATTCCTGAACTTTCCCAACTTCCTCCTTTCTATTTATTGACTTAGAAAGGACTGGCCTTTTCCTGCTTGCAAATTGCACACTATTTCTTCCCAATCTTTGGCCTCTGTCTTTTTTCTCTCCACTTGCCTCTTCCTCCTGCCTGCTTGGAACTCAACAGCTCTCTTCATCCCTTCTATCATTGTTTCCACCAACTTGATAATCAGTAGCATATTCATCTGGTCAAGATTATTTGGATACCCCGGATTTTTCTAGGGAACTCGCCTTTCTTGGGGCCCTCCCGGCTGGCTTGCCATTCCTCATGTTGGATTTATTCTCCTCCACTCCCCCAGTAGTGAACAAGGTCAAAAAAACTATTGACAATCCTGCCAGTTAGAGACATGTGAGGCCATGATTCTGGAGAAAATTTATTATTTAGTAGGTCTGACATGGTGAAGGGTGTATATTGATAACTCTGAACTCACTGGTAGCCCCCTGACTGCTGAGCTGAGTGGGGCCACTTGGACTTCTGCTGCTGGCACTGTTTAACCTCTTCTGCCTGTGCCTCCTGGGGGTTTTTTTGCTGAAACATATGGCGGGGGTGTATGTAGTTCTTCTGGTTCCTCAGGGGGGCTATCTTCTTTTGGGACCTCTTCCAAAATTTTTTCTGATCTTTTCCACCACTGCATACACAGCCTCAAGTGATGGTGAATGGATGGGAATTTGCAAACTGACAGCTCATTAAATATTCAGTGAAGTCCCTTTTCCCCTTTTTTTTAGACATGAAAGAATTTACCAGGAAACCAGACTTCGCTCCTATCATTAAAAAGGGGGGAAAATGCCTGTCCCCCTGTGGACCCCGGGCTCCAGGCTGTCAGGTTTGTTTTTCTCTTTTTTTTTTCCCCTTTTTTTTCAACAGGGAGGGGTGAGGGGGAATTCCTGGTGAGTGCAAAATTTTCTTTTTTTTTTCTTCTTCTTTTTTTCCTTTTCAAATGCAGCCTTTTTTAAAAAAAAACAATAGACTCTGCGCTGAGCTCTGCCCATTGTGTTATCTTGCTTTTAGAAGTGTTGCAAAGTACTAGAGGAGAATCTTTTCCCCCCTTCTCCTTTCCCTGTTTCCTATCCAACACCTTAAGGGTTATTATTATTATTTTTTTCATTTAAATCTCTAAATTATTTCTGCTATTCCCAAACCTCTTGGCTAAATAAATGTCAGCCCAAAAAACAGTGTATCCTGCTATCACCAACCAGGCAAAAACTGCTTAAAATACATCTCTTCTAAAACCCTTTGACTGTTAATTGCTGCCCCATTAAATCTCCATCAAGGAGGTCAGACTTTGGGCCAGAAAAACCCCTTATTTCCTTTTAACATGGAACAAAAGGGATCCCTTTCCAGTTAATTGTAAATTTCCTTAATCCCCTCTGAAGCCCTTTGGATCCAAATCAAAATTCCCACTGCCTGAATTGCAAAATCAGGCTTTTTCTTTCACTTAAAAAAACAAGGAAAATTTTGCATTGCTTCCCACTATTTCTCATTAACACCTGAGGTTTTTGCACTGACTTTATTTCTGCCATTTCCCTGAGCCTCTGGCTGAGTTTAAATTCTCTGGCTTAAAACAACAGAGAGCCCAAGAAGGAGGGGCTTCAGGAAATGGCTTCAAACACTGAGAGACAACTAGAGAGGAAACAAACCATTTTTTCTCTTTTCACTACAGCGGCAATAGTAAGTTTCCAAAGGGTCTGCCGGTTTTTCCCCCCCCCCTTCCCTCCCAAGTTCCAGACAAGACACAATAGGAATGGGATTGACGCACGGGTGAAGGGGGCCCCTGCGCCCCACACAAAGGGGTTTTGACTCCAGTCACTCCAGCACTGACTTAGCCATCCGGACGATCACGGCATGGGCGTAAGAACTGCAATGCTGAAGCATTTCATACACGCTTCTTTCATTTTAGACAAACAACCTCCCATCTGGCCCATTAAACCACAACTGAACCGTTTCATTTATTATTCCGCCATACCAAGAGTTTTGGGGTTTTTTTTCCCCCACCGCTGAGAGGTACTCGGCCGAAAATCGGGGGGTGATCAGTTCCCCCCTTTTTCCCCCCCAAACATGAGGGGGGTCTACTCACCAGAGGGCCATGGGAGGCTTGGTTTCCAACTGTAACCCGAGGTCCGTTGACTGGATCGCTGTCGCCAGGGATGCCACCACTCCCCCAACCAAACCTCTTCGACAAAAGGTCGAGGGCGCCCTGGGTTTTGTCAAAGGGGGGGCCCCAAACCCCACGTCCAAAGTCCTTAAAGGGGGCAGAATAGCCCCTTCCCCCGGTTTCCCGGGCCCAAAGCACCAGAAATGTTGTGGCCAAGAAAGAGGCGAAGGAAAGGGTTTTCCCGGGAAAAATCAAAAAGCCATTTTATTGTTATCAATACCTTGCGCAAAGGGGAACAGTTATCCCAGAACTGTTGTGTCAATTAATTGAGGTAGCATCACTATATACCTTTTGCCTTTTTTATGTCAGCAATCAATCATTTTTCTTAGCCCGCCCATCACTTTGGGGAAAAAAATCTTTAGTTAACTTTTCCGTTACATCATTATGGCCCGAGGAGAACAAAAGAAATTAGTTATAAAATGATACAAAATGATGCCTGTAGTCAAAAAGAGGGAGTATGCCTACTCCCATTTAGTTCCCAGACCTTTGAGTGTTGCAAGGCCATTCCTAAAATTTGAGATAAAAACATCTGCAATTTACTCAGAGGCACAATTCAATTCGCTTATTTTTCCTATTCAAGTGGCATTGGATTTAACCAATTTTTAGGGATTTTAAAATATTTAACTCTATTTCTACTGCCCTCTCTGATGCAAATTTTTACTCTTCCATGCAAGCATCCTTGTACTTCTAACAAAGTTCCAGCTGGGGGATCAAAAGTGAACAAGGACAAGGCCTGTGCATCTATCGCAATGGTGTGGAAGAGGGGGCGCAGCAGATATGGTTTTTTTTGCAAGAAGCACTTACTGAAGTATCCTCTTCAGCACAACTGTTGAAGGCAGAGGAGTCCTGTCCTCTTTTTCATTCCCGGGCACCCTACTTTTCATCATGTGAAGGGTTTTTGGGGCTGGGCAACGCTTGGAAAAAAAAAAAACAGGACAGAGCGGAGGAAGATCAGAGTTGATTTTGCTTCTTCCACCACCCACCCTCTTTTTCCCGGCAATAGGAGGGGGTATTTGAGGTTTCGTTCCATCTGTGGGTGATTCAAGGGAAGAACCATGGTGATGTCTCCCCGCCTGCAGAAAGGGGGAGCTGTCTGAACTTCCTGTGTGAGCCAGGTTTCACTTTCTTTGATCAAAAGGGGGTAGGCAGGCCCACGCAGATTTGAGAACAGGCTCCGTGCTGCCAAGTGGGAAATTCATAGCATGTTTTGATGCACACAAATAAGTCCCTGGATTTAAAGTGCCTTTTACTCTCAACGGTGGGCAATTGCCATGGGTCTGATGACCAATTTTCAGGTTGAGAAGCCCACTATGGGGGGGGGGGACAATGATTGCCAAAGTCTCCCCACAAAAACAGAAGTGCTGGAAATCCACTTCTGATTTTTAAAAAGGGGCATTTTTGATGTAAAATTGTGGAGGGGGCCCCTGCAGTTTGTTTATCAGATGAATATTCACTCATGAAGCCTGCCAGGAGAAGCAATTCACCTTTCTCCTTTGGACCAGAAAAATGATGGTTGAGGGAATCTGGAGGGATTCAGGCAACAAAAACAACTGCAGAGTGAGATGAATGCAGCCCCAAGATCTCACTTTGCCCAGTATATAGAGTTGCCAGATCTCAGGGCTTCAACCCTCTTCTCCAGTTCACAGGGCAAGGGAGAGGAATGTCAGGGCGAGAGCACTGCCTTGTGTGTATCTCTATTTTCTTTACTGTTTAGTCTCTTAGTGTTTTATTTGAATGACACACTCTGTGTAAGTGCAGTTGAAGCTTAGGGTATCATGCTTAATAGCATCAGCATAGGTTGTTCCTTGTACCATCACCCAAGTCCCCCAACTCAGTAGGGGTCACCCCGGGTCTTATATTTTGGCCCTGAAATCTCAGGGCCATGTATAACCCTGCCAAGGAATCCCTACAGATACCTATGACTGCAACTAGACACGAGAAACACAGACATCTGCTTTTGTTCACTTGTGGAGGAATACAGAATTGTTGGTCCAAGTATTTGATAGCTGAAACAGAAAATCCAAGTGAGATCTGTCCTTTACACCACTCAGTATGGCACAATGCAATAAGAACTTCTCCTGCATGACTCCTTCTTCAGCAGAGAAAGCATGCAAGTGCTTTTCACAAAGGTGTGCCTGCATTAATCTATTGCAGCAAAACAATGTGGTGGCTTTCAGGCTAACAGACTTATTATAGCATGAGCTTTCATAGACTATAGCCCACATCCTCAGATGCATGGGTATGATCTTAGGGTTTTTGCATGGTTGCATGGTTTATTTGGCTGACATAGGATTGCCAAGAGGCATCAGATGAGAAGGAGGCCCATGAGTCCTTCCCTCTGGTCTTTGAAAGCCAGAGTCTGCCCTAGGCTTCTAGGCAGACTACTTGTAAGCACTAGAATTTATGCACATCAGTTAAATCACAACATGACCCCGGAATCTTGAGACTATAAGGCAATCACACTGAGATTACTTTTTGGCACTGCAGTGGATGTGGATGTGGGTGCATCAAGATGTTCGTAAATATTGCATGTCAGCCGGTAAGAGAAAAGATAATTAGCTGAGCCTGACAGCAAACAGCTCAAGCACAGCAGTATTTGAAAGCAGAATCACAGATCTGGAAGGGGCGTCATGGGACATCCATGAACATCCCCAGTAGGTAACTGTTCAGCCTCTTTTTAAACACATCCAGAGAAGAAGACGCATCAACTCACTAGGCAGTTGGTTCCATTGCTGAGTCATTCTCATGGTCAATAAGTTCCTTCTAGTATTCAGTCAAAATCTACTGTCACTTAAAACCATTAGACCAAGTCCTACCTTCTGGTGCAGCAGAAAATGGGCTTGCCTCCTCCACTCTGTAGCAGCCGTTGAGGTATTTAAGGAGTGCAGTGATGTCACCCCTCAGTCTTCTCTTCACCAAGCTGAACGAGCCCAGCTCTTCCAACCTTTCCTCATATGTCTTGTTCTCCATCCCTCTTACCATCCTTGTTGCCTTTCTCAGAACGTGCTCCAATTTGTCTATATCCTTCTTAAAATGAAGTGCCCAGAACTAAACACAGTACAGAAATGAAAAGCAGATTGCTAGTGTTTTGGTGTTGCTCTGGAAACAAGACTTGGAAATTTTGGGCAAGTCATACTGTCTCATCCTTAGAGGAAAGCTAGGGCAAACCCTTCCGAACAAATCTGAAAACCCCTTGATTGGGTCACCTTAGGATCACCATAAGTCAGAAAGGACTTGAAGGCACACAACAACAACAATGGTAAAAGCACTAGACAACTGATACAGCAAGCTTTCCTCCCTTTAAACCAAATAATTCAGAGAAATCTGCAGAAGAGGTTTATTTAGAACTTCCCCTAGGAAATTACAAAAGAAATCGTCTGGGCTGACTGCTGTGAAAGTACATCCAGTTTCTGCTCCCACTGTACAAATGCTGCATCTGTCATTATGGTGATCCTCCAAAATGTAAAGAGGTGAAGAACCTCTGGCCTGGGAAAATTACTTTTTGGACAACAATTCCAGGACTCAGAATTCCCCAGTCAGATTGGCCAGTGGCCATATTAGCTGAGGAGTTCTGGGAGTTATACTCCAGTGACTTTTCCAGCTTCTGGAGCTGCTCTTGCCTCACAGCCCATGTTCCTTGAGTAACTAGGTGACTCTGATGACATAGATGATTCACAATGCTATAGGAAATGACCATACCCTCAGCTATCCTGATTTGCTAGAGACAGTCTCAGTTAATCCTCTGTCATCCCACTTGTTTCAGTTGTATTTAAAATGTCATAGTTTATCTCTCCTACTCCCACTTTCCCCCTGTGTCCTCAGCTTATTGCAACTGCTGCAGTCTGAATTCAAAGAGCAAAAGTAGTTTATACTCAGTTAACCCAGCAAGGGAAAGAGGAGAGGATGTAGAGAATCTTGCCCTTCCTGGTAGGTTCAGACAAAAGGAAATGGCTGAAGCCTCTCCTCGCTTGTGTGTTCTTCCTTGTTAATAACTTTTGCCCTCTTGACCACACTCTGATGTTGATTGGCCACAAGCATCCCTGTTTTCATCTGCAAAATGTTAGAGGGTGTAAGTGACACAAAAGTTTGCTTTATTACTTTTTTTTTTTTAATGGCCAAGTCGTTTCATTCAGTTGTGGGGTTTTCCTGATATTCTGTGAGCCTTCACATAGCTATAGTGCACGTATCTGTAGTGGAGCTGTAAAATTTCTCCATTCAGCAACATTTCCCTGTAGTTGCTCTCCAGGACTCTGTGCCTAGGCCAGCTTGAAAAGAAAAGGAGAGGCCTTTGCAACGTTATGCAGAGACAATTCTTCTGCTTTTTATTCCATCACCATTCACTTGATTAAAGCCACATGTGTTAATAAATATACCTCTCTCTCTCTGCCTCTCCCCATTTCTACTATGCAGCATTTTCCTACTTCCAAGATGATTCCTTGCTCTGTTTTCAATTATGGAGCACCTTTTTGTCCAGCCTCCCAACATGTTGTGCAGAGTGCTTTGGGCTGTGAAGTAGATTTTTTTTTAATGCCCCTCTAACCAGTCTCAAAGAGTGTGAGCTGCTGGGGCATTCAGCGGTACAGTATTATTCTGTAGCCAGATAAGTATTGGGCTGGTGTTAAGAAGAGCTCTGAAGAGTAGTTATTGTGACTTGCTATAAGTAACTTATCCACCTTAGGGTCCTTTCTACATAGTAATAGCACTATGATTCCACTTTTAACTGTCATAGCAGCATCTGATGGAGTTCTGGGATTGGCAATTGAGGGAAGAGCATTTAGAAATCTCAGCCAGGGAGCTCCTTTGGTGCCTCTGACAAAACTGCCAAATCCCAGGATTCCACAGGCTTTGCTACATTTGTTTCTCGATCCAAATAACAGCCTTTACTCTGTCCCAATGGACCAAAATACGAGTAACAATGTTGTGTGTGCGGTTTACTCTCACACTGCAATTTAAAAAGTGCTGTGTGTTTCTATGAAGTTTACATAGGAAATAATGCCCAGAGGAAGTGTTCAAAATCTTTGTCTAGTGTCAGCCACTACCTACCAAAGGAGAACACTGTTAGGTTTATTCACCCATTTAGGAAAACAGAGCTGGGTAATAACCATTCATAAGTTAACACAGCTATCTGCAAAAGGAGTGGCAGTGGTGGTTAAAACAAGGGACTAATAAAGTCACAGTGAAAAATGTAAAGAAGTGGAATTATGGAACATATATTTTTGGAATAGCAAAGAAATCCCATTAAGGAGGAAAAGATGAAATAATCTTCCAAAGACATTTGACTGCAGTGCTAGGGTCCCACTATCAAAAAGCAACCCTGGAATTTCTGCAGGCTTCTTTCTCCTTTCACAATCAAGTACATATGAGTGGCTGTGTGAATCAAGACATCCCTTTCACATTACACAATTATAGTGCTATGATTCTATGGCTCAATTCCTGGGAGGGGCATATAGGATACTTAACCAAACTACAAATCCCAGGATTCCAGAGGATGGAGCCATGGCAGTTAAAGTAGGCCTGTGGTGCTATAATAATGGAGCATGAAAGGCTCTGGGCTGCAGCAGCATCACTGAGGGGGAGAGTGAATCACCTTTTCTGCTGGCTTTGTGACTAAATTGCTACCTAATCACTAATTGCCACCTAATTCATTGTGTCTAAATTGCCACCTAATTGCCACCTAACTACCTACAAGGAAAAAATTCAGTGACTTCTGTAAGCCCCTGTATTTATCACTCCATAGGTTAGATTTGGTCACAAAGCACAGTACTTCCCACTGCTGTTGATGTAATCAAATTTGCAAGTGACTTCCTCATCTAAGCTTGCATTGGACTGTAAAGGGAAACTCTGGAAAACTGACCAGAGATCACAGGTTGTTTAAGCCTGAGGAAGCAGGTCTGAGATTAAAATGTCAGGGTTCCCCCAAGGAATTAGGCAGGGGTGGGAATCCTGCAACCTGTGGGCAGTGATGTAGAATCGAATCAACAGACTCAGACTCAGGTCAGACTTAAGTCACTTCAGTGACTTGACTCTGACTTGACTTGGCAAAAATTACACACTGTCTCAACTCGACTTGAGACTTGCATATTTTTAGTGACTGACTTGCTGCCCTTGGTTCTGTAATATAATACATTCATGCAGAATCCTTACAACTTACTGATTACATGACAATCCGTCTGAAGCCCAAAAGGTGGACACATTTCTCAGAGGAAACAGCAAATGGGTCAGCCAATGGGCTTGAGGTGGGGTTGAGGTCTGCTTAGCAGCTTGTCCCCACTACATATAGGAGGAGCTTTCTAAAACTTTTCCTAAGAGCAGAAGGCAAGACTCATGCCCAGAATGCAGGATGCATATCTCAGAGGGGAACAGAAAATGTGTTAGTCAATGGGCTTCAGGAGGAAAGATTCTTCCTTCTAAAAGTCTTGAAGCTTCAGTAATGGAGAATAAGAAGGACCCCATTCCCCACTTCTGAAAAAGCCTCCAACTTTGCAAATGGGAAGTAAGAAGGATCTGTTCCCCACTTCCGAAGCTATAGATGGCAAAATTACAAAAACAGAGACCTGTCTCTGCTTAAATGGTTAAAACTGACTTTATTCAACTCTGTCCAGAAATTCTGGAATACAGATTGGGGTATAGAGTTGGCTCCCAAACTTGAGACTTGACTTGAAAGTGTCTTGCAAGGATTTGAGACTCGACTTGAGACTTGAAGTTAGAGACTTGAGACTTGACTTGAGCTTTGGACTGAAACATCACCGCCTGTGGGCCCAAGGCCATTTTGCAACCTCTGTGTAAAACCCACTGCCTCTACTCCAGATCCTTGCTCCTGGAAGTCATCAAGAGGATTGATTTTCCTTTCAATAACCATGATGATGATGTAAATCTCTGTTTAAAAAAATATTAAAAACCCACAGAAGTAAACTTTAAGCCCCCCACCCATTTTTGGTGGTTGGCACCACCTACAGGTTCATACCCTCCACCATTTCACAGATGAAAACCAGGACATGTATGGCCAAGCAACATCAGACTGTGGTCAAGAAGGCAAAAGTTACTAAGAAAGAAGAACAGACAAGCTAAAGGAGGCTGCAGCAGTTTGCTTTTGCCAGAATCTACGGGAAAACAGCAAGACCTTGTCCCCTCCTTGCCTCTCCTCACTGCTGAGTTAACTGAGTACAAACTACATTTACACTTTGAACCAGTTTGCAGCAACTGAAGTAAGCTGAGGACAAAAGGGAAAAGTGGGAAGAGGAAAGAGAAACTGGGACATTGCTAAAGGTTCTGAAAAAGCAAGATTAATCGGGACTGTCTCGGTCAAATCAGGACAGTCGGAAGATCTGCCACTTAGTTTCCCAGTCCCACAATAAGGCATTCAAACAGTCTCAGGCTCCTCTTCCCCCAGTTGTAGGATATCCTCCTAACAGTGGTGACCAAACCCAGGCCCACTCTTGCAGCACATTGGAGCGCATACAGCTTAGCCCAGTGTTATCACTGTGTCCTAGCCTGGCCTTTGGTGAACGAAAGATATCATTTTGATATCGCAATTCGGCCCTACTCTGCCACCAGCCAAGTGTTCATGAGGCCCGCCAAACAAGCGCGAAGCTAGGCATGGCTACTACTTGCTGCTCCCACCAAACCAAGCCAGATATTGCCAGATCTGCTTTAGGGGACCTCCTGAAACAAACACCTTCATTACAAATGCACGCTACCACAAAGAGATCCTCTGACCTGAGAGGACACCCTGGTGAGCTAGGTACTTAACTGCCGAGCTAGCTGCATCTACATACCGGCCATACCATTGTCAATTCGGACTTTTACTCAATCATGCAAATTCTGACCTTTCGGAGGCTTTGTCTCCAACCCAAAACTTATTGTTTTCACTTGAGACCAGACTGGCCTGCGGTTGTTCTTTCCCTTATAAAAATTCCCCGCTCTGAGAGCTCTTCGGAACTCTCGCCGGATCGCTTGGACTTCATTCTGCCTTGCTGCCGCTCGGTTCAGCAAATTCCCCTCGGCCGCCACGCCGGGTTTCCTCTTCTACAATCAGGCTTCTCCAGGACTGCAGGACAGGTGGCGTATCACCCATTCCTCTTGAAACTCTATTTTCCTTTTTTAGTTAGGAGTGTGTTTGTGCTTTTCTTTAATAACTGTTTAAAAAATCTTAATTGCTGTTTGAACCATTTGCCTGCTCACTGACCTGACGCTGTAGACATAGGGTAAAAGATCCTGCTGCGTTACCCTGCCTCTCGTTAGCCAACAGAGTGCTCCTGCTAATTTTCCCCATCTTGCTAGGTTTGTTTGGTTATTTGGGCGCCCCTCTCGGGACCCCCAATTCACAGGGTAACACCAGACTTCCAAGTGTATTTGGCTGCCTGGGACAAAAGAACAATTCTGTACTTTCTCTTATACTGTGTACATAACCAACTGTACTAGAGGCTGATTACTAGCAACTGGGACAACATCCTCCTCTCCCCTTGAAGTCTGTAGGCTGGTTTAGCAGTCACAGAACAAACTGCCTGGCACACACCTCTTCCCTCTAATATGCTGCTGCCATCTCCCAGCATCACTCTGGAAGTGACTACCTTATTCTGTCCAATGCCAGGACCCGCTGTGGTTCCTTGTACTCTTTTGTAGCTGGGTTTATCCGCACTGCAGTCATAGGAGCTTGATATCACTTTGATTGCCTTGACTGCACCCCAGGGAATCCTAGGGGTTGTAGTTCAGTGAGGTATTTGGACCTCTCCACTACTAGAGAGTTCTCCTGTTTTAATTCAGGGTAATGTGGATTAGAGTTCTCAGGGATTCTAAGTACCTGAGCAACCTGAAAATTCCAGGATTGCATAGGATGGAACTGAGGCAGTTAAAGTGTATATCAGACTGAGGCAACTGTATTATATAGGCCATTTCCACACTGGACCGTTATAGTGCTATTATTCCACTTTCAACATCCTACGGAATCTTGGGGTTTGCAGTTTAAACTGCAAGCCCCGGATTCCATAGGATGTTGAAAGTGGAATAATAGCACTATAACTGTCTAGTGTGGTTATAGTGTCAAGTGAGGAAATGGCCGTAGATACATTTCTAAATAAGTCTATTTCTTTCTGTGTGTTTTTTTCCCTCCTCACAGATGATTGCTAAATTGTCCCAGTTGCTACAAACTAGTTAAATAGGTTTCCTTCTGTTTGAAAGCATTGGCCTATTGGGTCATGAGGCCAAAGTTAGAAGCTGTAAAGAGGTTTGCCCTAATTTGAGAGAGTGAATTTAGAGAGAGTGAACCCTTGCAGACTGCGTGCTTGCCTAAATGTGTAGCCTGAAGGGAAAGCAAGATATCAGGGCAGCCAACTCTGTGGAACTGAAGCCTCTAGATCAATAATTTGTTCCTGCTCTGCCCTGTGGCCTGACTCAGATGCCAAATTAAGCAGCCGTGGATGCTTGCTGTTCTTCCCCACGACTGCACCTGTCACTTCAAAGAGTGTTAGCCCATACATGGCCTCCCTCCCTCGTCCCTTTCCCATCAGCTCCATCCACCAGAGACGCGCACACACACCATTCAAAGAGGAAAAAAGACAACACGTCTAAGGCCACCATCATGGGATAGTTTGCCAATCCCACAGTACAGTCTCAGTACCCTAAATGTGCTGATGTCCATAGCTACAACCACCACTCAAATCATATCTGCTGGCACATCTACACTGCACAGTGACAACAGATTAACACCACTTTAACTGCCATGGATCCATCCTATGAAACTCTGGAATTTGTAGTTCAGAGGGATTTGTATACAGAGCTCTAGTGTTGGAGGTGAGAGGAGTTCAGGATTAAAGGTCTGCAGCAAAGAATTCCATGTACCACACTGGACTACAGATCCTGGGATGCCATAGGATGGAACCATGGTAGAGAAAGCAGCATGAAACTGCTATCTTTGTGCAGTGTGCACTGATAGATTTCCCTGCAGGGGGAGCAGCTAGCCTATGTACTTTCAAGGAGTACACTGCTCTCAAGTTTGTGGACCTGGGCTCTTCACAACCGCAAGCGCCATAATAAAATCTGTGCCATCTAATAATAGCAGCTCCTTCTCAGGAACTGTGTTTAGTTCACACAAATACCCTTACCTAATAAGAGAGAGACAACACAGTTACAGGATATCACTTGAACTGTCATGGCGCCATCCTACGGAATCCTGGGAAAGGTAGCTTGATGACAATCGAATTCTGCTTTGAGCTACAGCCTTAGCGCTCCCTGGAAGAGCCTTCTAAGTCCCTTGCTAAATGACAAACCCCAGAATTCAGGAGGCTGGAGCCATGGCAGTTAAAAGCAGTAGCAAACTACTATAATATAATGTCATGTACCGGTAGGTACATTTGCAGAAATACCGGTAACATTCTATGAACAAAAGCTCAATTTTGGCAGTTGGGAAAACTTCTTTTCCCTATAACTGGAACTGCAGGTCAGCTTTTTGTCATCTGTTGGGGGAAGATCACAGAAGGGCCAAGCTGAGCCTAGACAGTGCTCACTGAGGCCTGTTCAAACACACCTCTTTGTAGGTCGTTCCTCAAATTAAGTAGCAGAAGACATGTCCTCTAATATTTCACAGATAAAATTGGGAGATGTGTGGCCTAGCAACATCACAGTGTGGTCAAAATGGCCAAGGTTATTAATGAGGAAGCTAGGAGAGACTTCAGCAGTTTGCTTTTGCCTGAGCCTACAGTGAAGCACAAAATTCCTCCTCCTCTCCCACCTGCTGAGTTAATAGAGTACAAGGTACTTTTGCACTTTGGACTAGGGCCATTTCCGCACTAGATTGTTACAGCGCTATGATTCCACTTTCAACCTCCTATGGAATCCTGGGGTTTGCAGTTTAGGGAGGGGCCAGCCAGTTCCTCCCTAAACTGCAAACCCCAGGATTACATAGACGGTTGAAAGTGGAATCATAGCGCTATAACAGTCTAGTGCGGAAGTGGCCAATTTGCACTAACTGAAACAAGCTGAGGACAAAGGAAAAACATGGGAAGAGAAGAGAGAAACTGGGACATTTTGAAAGCATCTGAAAAAATGGGGTGACAGAGGATTATTTGGGACTGTATCCGCCAAATTAAGATTGTAGGAGGAGATCATGGGAGAGTGAGCGTATACAGGTAAGAGTGCACTATTTGGATTTCCTATTTCTGCTGTCAGATTCCCTCCTTCTTCCTATGTCAAGACTATGCAGTTTAACATATCTGCCACTCTTGTAGATGAGGGGGAGCAGCATTACCTGCAATCTGAGCCTTTTTGCTCACTTAGCATACTAATAAATGTGCTGCTTCTCTTTTGCTTGCTGGAAAGAATGCTTCTATTTGCTGTGCAAAAAACAGAACCATTCTACTGTAGTTGTTGCCCAAAGGCACCCCCTTTGCACTACAAAAAGCCTCAAGGCTCAGTTTATGTGTTAAATAAACACAGCGGCAGGAAAAAGGAGTTTGTGAGCTAAGGACATAGAGTGGGAATGTTTCTCTCTGTATCAAGTTATCCAGGTTCAACTGATTCCGCCAAAGGAAAAAAAAATGTCTTTCAGGTCTTGCCATTCAACACAAACACACAAGCCCTTTGTGTGAGAGCCAGCGTACCTAATAGCCAAGCTCCAACAGCCAAGAACGGAAGAGCTCCACCTGACTGGCTTGAGGCCCCCTTTGATTTCAAGGAAACCATCTGCAAGACCCAAGCAGGCCTGTTGATGATAGGGTGATTTGGAGATCTCTCATTTACAGAGTTACTGCTAGTTGAAGTTACCAATAACAACAGTGCTCCCACCATAGCTCCAGCTAGGCTTTTATCACCATCATCACCCCCATCCCCACCATAACCCACTGGCTTCCCCACCCCACCACCACTACCCCACTTTCCTTGAGAGTGTTTTTTTCTGTCCTCCCCTATTCACTGTCACCATTTCTTCTTCCCTGACTTGCAGAATGTTCCAGGAGCAGTTTCCCCACACTGGGGACAGTACTGGAGACTTTTGCATCGTTAAAGAACTTGAAAATAATTATTCAAGGGCTGAACAGTAAACAGATGCTATCTTAATAACCAATAAAACATTCTAATAATAAGCGCCAGTAAATCATAGAGTGTAAACAACGGAAATGACTCTCTCTTCTGTGTCCTCCTTTTCTCTCTCTCTCTTTCTTTCACTGTCATCTTTTAAATCAACCCTGATAGATTCTCCAAACTGCCCTAGATTGCTCTAGTCCAGACATGGGGAAATATGCGGCCTTCCAGATGTTAGTGGATCACAATTCCCATCCACCCTAGCTGACATAGCCAGTGGTCATGATGACAGCAGCAGTCCAAAAACATATAGGGCAGACCACAAGTTTCCTAGTGTTGTTCTTGTTCCCTGGAGTGCCCCAAATCAGGTTTTCAGGCTTAAAGTCACAATTTCTTCTTTATGTTTGTCACAGCCTCATCACAAAATGATGTGCACCGTGCAGAAATGAAATACATCAGTTGGTAACAATTACTGTTTATCAGTGGGACACTTTCTCAAACCATGCAGAGGCATACCCTTCAACTGTCTTGATTTAGCAGGGACAGTCCTGATTAATCCCTCCTTTTCAGCTGCTTCTAAAATGTCACAGTTTCTCTCCCCCTCCCACTTTTCCTCCTATCTGTGGCTTATATCATTTGCTACAAACTGTGTACAAAGGCTATGAGGAGGAGGGAGTCTTACCCTTTCCAGTAAGCTCAGCCAAAAGTAATCTGCTGCAAGCATTCCTAGCTTGTGTGTTCCTCGTTTATAACCATCTTGACCATACTCTGATATTGCTAGGGCACATATGTCCCAGTTTTCATCCGTGAAATAATATGGGTAGTTCTAAGCTAGTTTGAGAGGGTGCAGGAGCATATAAACATCAAGTTGTTCAATTTAATGATTAAACTGCTGTTTCAAAGTTTCATGCATATAAGGGATTGGGAACCTGGAACCAGCTCCAGCATTGTTCAGTAAAACAGACTGACATTCTTATACAAGTGAGACATTACACCTCTTCTCCAAGCCTTAAGACAGGGATTTCCAGATGTCACTGGACTGCACCTCCCATCATCCCTTGTAATTGATGTGCTGGCTAGTGCTGGTGGGAGTTGTAGTCCAACCACATCTGGAGGGCCAGATCTTGCCCATTTCCTGTAGTGCAGGATGCATTTTTATTGGAAGAAATTCTAGGCCTTGGCCTCTGTCCTCTCATGTGGCCATGCAGTCATCTTGGGGCAGCAAAATGATATGACCCTATTTCTGTATCCACACACAATTTTTTTTTTTCTTTCATACGCGGTACAGATCTCTTGTCCCATCCATATAATATTTCCTTTCTGCCTCCCCACCTCCACACACCATCACTGAGAATAGCTCTCCTATGAGCAGATGCCCCCAGGCTGACATGGGAGTACTAGGGACCCATTATTCACCCACAGACATTTACACATCATTCCGTAAATGATGTTGCATAGGATTCTTTCTCTTTGTAAGCCTCACTTCATTATGATGTGGGGAGGATGCTTCAGTAGCCCATAGAGAAATGTCTCAGCTGCTGCTCTCCATCCAAAAAGGAGACTGTTGTGTCCAGAAATCTTTGAAAGCAAAGGCAAACAGACAGAGCAATTAGGAATTTAGAGAAAGAACAGATAATTCCCAAATCTCCCATTTCTACCAGGCAAGAAGCCAGAAGTCTGGTATTAAACACTGTGCAGAACTGGAGTGGGGGTGTGAGTTTATCCCATGCTCAAGATGTGCAAATCGATGACGTAAGCTGATAGGCCTGGTGGTTCAGTGAACGCCAGTGTGCTGCAAATGGATTTGTCAGAAAGGACTTTGAACCTTTGCTCCACCATGGACTGGGTAACCTTGAGCCTCAGTTCCTCATCTGTAAAATGGATCAGGTTTGTGTGTCTATTTACCTTTTCGCATGGCGTTTTTAAAGCGCATTAGGTACGCTCCCTCCCCCATGAGCCGCCGTACTGCATGACATTCTGGCGAACCAGGTGCTATCACAGCCACGGATAGTGCTGATAGTGTGTTTTCTTATTTTCGCATTGGTTGTGAGACCGGAAGGCCTGCGGAGCCATCGTCCGCTGTGCTTCCGGGAAGGACCCGGGAGTGGGCAGGGTGTGGACAGTCCCTGCTGCCTGTCCCTCATGCAGCAACTCCTAGGGAACGCTCTGCCCAGCAGCAGGCCGGCCACTGCCCCCATCACAGCAGGGAACACTGCACGACATGTCACCGCGAGAGGCCACCCCGGGGCTGCATCGCCACTCACACTCAAGACGACAGCAGCCCCCGGGGTCCATGGGGCTTTTTTAAAGTGTTTTTTTAAAACTCGGCACTATTGTTAGCACATTAGCACGTTACCAATGTAGTACGAAACAGCCTGTTGGCAGGATCTATCATGCTAATGTTAGCACGATAGTCGACAAAACAAAACAAAAACCACTGACCAATTGGGGCAGTGGGGCGGGGATAGGGCAGGACCTGGGCATGGCCCAGGACGCCAACATGTGGACAAGGCACCGGGCCAGGACTGGTGCTCTCTCGCGAATGCCCTACCATGTGCAGACCGCAAGGGGCTTTCTACTGGGCCTCTTACGATATTGGCAATATCGTGAGGGCTCTAGTTTGTTGTGCTATCAAGGTAAGGTGTGAAAAGGGCCTATGTTTTTTGCAGCAACCACCATCACAGAAGAGTAAGTGGGATGCCAATGTTCCTCTACCAAGGTAGCATAAATTCAACAAAGAGAAAATCCTACCAGTGTTTACATATTGCAGAAATCAAGTCTACAACCTGTAATAACTGTATATTAAGTATAATTCAGCTCCTGCCATCCTTGGGGGCAGGGTGTAGGGTGTTTTTACAGGCACTCAGATTACACTTCTGGGCGCAGGAAATTTTATGTAACCCTTCTCTCAGAGATTTCCTCTGGTCCAGTATTTTCCATTCTCTCTCTCTTGAACTGCAGAGTAGAAACTTTCTTTTCAAAGCAACAATTGAAATTGAGATTGCCAGGATGCTGAATTCCACAGGCTGCTCAGGCTCAGATTCTGCAGCTTATTGGCTCTTCTGTGGAATGCAGCAGACACATACTGGGGTTCCAGTCCTCACAGGCTTCCTATGTGAGTACAGAAGAGCATTACAATGCAGGACCAAATAGGCTCTAAAGAAGACCTTGGTGGAATTGAACAAGATTATTTGACTTACCTAAAGAAGACTGAAGGCCCTTTTATACTACACAGGTACAGCTATATTACACTTTAACTCCTGTGATTCTGTCCTGTGGAATCTTAGCACTCTGGGAACTACAAATCCCAGGAATACACAGGATAACATTAAAGTGGGATGATAGTGCCAGTAGTCTGAAATGATAGTGTGGAGTCTGAAATGGTCCTATGACTATGCTGGGGAACCATGATGATGCCCCATCTTCATAATAATTTTCCTCTGCCCTAAAGCAAGTATGAAAAGACAAAGGTAGCCATAACATTTTTTAGAGTTTCACATGGGCAGCTGGAAAGAGCTCTTAAT
This sequence comes from Iguana delicatissima, assembly GCA_948472985.1. Lineage (NCBI taxonomy): Eukaryota > Metazoa > Chordata > Lepidosauria > Squamata > Iguanidae > Iguana > Iguana delicatissima. The sequence continues at coordinate 222,889 of CAOKZL010001868.1, read as the reverse complement.
CCCATTCAATAAAACATTGTCTTCTGCACCATAACAGGCTCTGGAAACCAGTTCTGCAAGTTTCCCATGTGATTGCTTTAAACCAAGAAAGAAAAAAAACCAGCTGTGGAGGTCAGTTGTTTTTGGCTAGTGCCTGTGACATCATCTTCCACAACAAACTAACAAAGGTACCAATAAATGGATATTTATACTTTTGAGGGGCCAGGCTGAAAGCTCAGTTATTATACAACTTGCAGTTATGATATCAGTCATGATACATTTTAACCCTGTGACCAATGAAGGATAACTAGAGCTGTTGTGTTGAATCTGTCTTCTCTATATTCTACATAAATTTACATACTCTCCAACATTTCACAGATGAAAACTGGAACATGTGGCCAAGCAACATTAGAGGATGGACAAGATGGTAATAATGAGAAAGAACACATAAGCTAGGAGATGCTACAGCAGTTTGCTTTTGCCTGAACCTCAAATCCGTACATTTAGAATTCTATATTTTGTGAGCCAATGTGTTCAAATATGAATTTTTGCTATGATTTTTTTTAAAAATACAGAACTCTACTAAAATATAATGGAATGGATTTAGGAATGAAAACACGGAAAACTACTATGGCTCAGAGGGCAATCTTCTGGCATGAGGTGGAATGTCATATGTAACTATGTCCAAATTCAATTTCCTTAATACACATGCAATTGCATACAGAACTTCGAAATGGTAATTGCTTGGACTATGACTCCTAAGATTCCTCACAAAATCTCAGAAGTAACAGTGGCTGTCACGGTCCAGATAATGTTTCAAAACAACTAGCTCAAACTCTGTTCATAGAATGTTTGTTGTTACATATACTTAAGTCAACAAGATGTGCAGAAGAATTTCACCCTGACTATAGAATGACCAGGAGAAAATGAACGACCACACCTACAGTAATACTGGTCTGCAGTATCAACATTCCTGAAGCAGAGTCCAGGTTCTGCCTCCCATCAGCACTGCCACCAACTCAATGAAAAACTACTATGATACCACCATGGCACTGGTGCTAGCTGAACCAGGTAATTTCCTTGGCCTGGAAAATTTACTCTTTTGGACTACATTTCCCATAATCCCCCAGCCAGCATAACCACATGCAATTTTTAAAAAGTAACTTCTTCTACCTATGGCACTTTGCAGTTGATGCAAGAGGAGTGCCTTTGGTCTGAATCAGCCCCACAGCTCTCATCATTCCAGGAGCAGAAGTTCAGTTTAATAGTGGGTGCTCTGAAGCAGAAAGATTCTCTGAAAACTATCATGCTGTCTTGTAATGCCAGAAGAAAGGACTATGTCAAGAGAAGCTCTGTGGCCTCTTTGTGGTGTTCCAACGCTTCCCTTGTGGCTAGGTTTCCACATCAAATCCACCCTCTAAAGTCTTGAAAACTGATAATTATAATCAGGCATCTGCTTAAAGATCTCAAAGCAGACTGCTGTGTGTGAACAATGTGGATTAAGAGACGGAGCTCAAAAGGCAGGGTGGCCTTGTGTCCAGGCTTTGGCTCTGGGTTTCACTTGGTTGAGCAGAGCCCACCACAAGTCCACAAGTGTTTGGAGGTTCACACATCCCTTCAGCTTTTAGGTGGATTTTGTTGCTGCTGTTGTTAAGTGTCTTTGAGTCAACCCTATCTATCACAGGCCCTTTTTGGCAGCATTTATTCCAAGGAGGTTTGGCATTGCTTTCCTCTAAGGCTGAGAAAATGTGTATTGTCCAGTGCATTTCCACAGCTAAGTGGAGATTTGAACCCTGGTTTCCTGGAGTGCTAGGCCAACAGTCAAACCCTCAACACCACACTGCTTTTCTGGGGCCCACCATTAATACCACTTCAGTTAAATGGCTAACCAGAGCCCACTGTAAATCCATACCGATTTGAGGATTCAAACATCCCCTTCAAACTTTAGGTAGCTACCATGTTGTTGGTCTTATGCACCTTCAAGCTGAATCTGATTTATGACAACCCTATCACAGATTTTCTTAGTAATGTATCTTTAGAGGAGGTTTGTTGCTGCCTTCTCCTAAGGCAGAGGGAGGGTGACTTGCCCAAGGTTACCCAGTGGGTTTCCATGGCTAAGCAGGGATTCAAACTCAGGTCTCTCAGAGTCCTATTTAACATTCTGTTGGGAAATATGGGAGATTGTAGGGGATCTCTCAGGCAGAAAATCTGAGGGGCTAGGAAGACATTGAATGGCTCACCAGCCCATTCCACTCCACCAATCTAGCAGAGAAAGAAATCACACTTAGGCCCTTTCTGCACCTTACCTCTTTCTGGCGCGGGGGTGTGGGGATCACGCAAGCAGCATCTTGCAAGAGGCTCTCGCGTCCCCACTGCTTCGGCTCCACAGTCGCTGCCTGCTGGCTGGCAAGCAGCGTGAGGGCTCTGCCTTTTCCTTCTGCAGCGCAGCCAGGCATTTTCCCAGGCTGCGCTGGGGGAGGAGGCGCAAGAACCACGTCTCCAGAGGCTCCACATGCACAGTAAGCGCGTGTGGGGCCCTGGAGTGATGCGCGATTGTGCACCATTTTTGGCTACAAGCCAAAAATGAAACAGTGCATGATTAGCACCTGCCAGCCCCAGCAGCATCACATGACTGCGAGGATGTCATCTGAGATGCTCCTCACAATCGTGCGACGCTCCGGAGGCCCTTTTGCATGGCAAATGCCGTGCGAAAAGGGCCTTAGTCTTCTCCATAATGTATATAAAGTAGTTTTACTCATGAATACTTGTGCATAACCAACACAGTTTCATCTTCTTAAAGAAAGTAAGAAAACGAAAGAGTACTACATGGTATCAGAAGAGTTGGAGCACCTCATCTAGAGAAAGCTCTCACAACACAAACTTCATGGAGGCCAGGCAGGGAGAGAAAGAAAGATGAGAGCAGATGAGACCCCAGGGTACAAAGGGAAGCCTACGCGATGCCAGAAGAGAGTGTTGTGTATTGTTTGTTCATACACAAACACATGAACAAACACATGCGTAAATAGTAATTATAAACATGCCATGCCTAAACTCCTAGTGAATGATATGCTGTCTAACTACCAATGAGTATAGGCATGCAAAGCTTGCAGATTCCCAAAATCTTCAAGCCACTACATTGCACTGGCTTAATCCCAGGATGCATTGCATTGATTTTGTCCACTTTCTCAGCATACAACATTCTCTTAATCCAATCAGCAAATGAAATAACATGATACACCACCACTGTACTCGCAGTATAGAGTGACTGGAGGACAGGCTCTACATTCCTGTCATGGGAAGTGGAAGTATAACAAACACAAACTGTCCTTCCTCTGGGTCTGTGTGCTTCAAGTCCTACAGTTTCTGTTCCCATGCCTGGGCAAACACGAAGTGTGAAACAATATTATATTTTGAAAATAGGCAAGGGAAGTGTCGGCCCCATCCTATTCTGCTGGATTCCCCACAGGATTCACTGTTGCGATGGAGAACCTTCAGCACTCCAGAGGCTGAGAATTGGTTCCCATTCTACACCACCATTGACTAGGCTGTCTCAGGTGGATGGCCACAGCGATTCACCAATAAGTCAGGAAGCAAAGCCTGAAGAGTGCGAAGAAGAATGTTAAGAAGGACTACATTAATCATGGATGTTTCCAAGAAAGTCCAAAGGAAGAACATTAGGAAGAACTTCTGCTGATGTTGCTCTGCAGTATTTGGTATTCAGTGAAGTATTACTGTCTCTAGGCCTTTTAGTTACATTTAGGTATTGTGGATTATTACCAGCAACAGACGGGGAGGGGAGGGGAGGGCAGAGAGTTATATTTGAGGTACTTTTTTAGTGAGAGAAACCGAATAGTGTAGTGGTTTGACTGTTGGACTAGGACACTGGGAGATCAGAGTTCAAATTCCTACTCAGCCATGGAAGTCTCTTATCCTCTTCTATGGGAGTCCCTGGAGGGACACCTAAATAACCCAAACAATAAAACACAACCTTGGGGAAAATTAGCTGGAGCACTCACTTAAGCTAGCGAGAGGCAGGGTAACTTAGCAGGATCTTGCAACCCAGCGTCTACCGGGTCAGGTCAGTCAAGCAGCCAGACGGGTTTAAAGTAATAAAAATGATGTTTTATTGAATACAGACAAACATTAATGACACCACAGTCACACAAATAACTAAGGAATCAGAGATTGAATTAGGGATAGGGATTTTCAGAGGGAAGTGGGTGATACGACACCTGTCTCGTTGTCCTGGACCTTAGGAGAGAAGCCAAGGATGTGGAGAGGAAGCTCAGCTCGATTAGCTGAGGGGAGCTCGCCAAACGAAATGGCAGCAAGGCAGGATGGAACTCTGGTGCGGGCCAAGCGATCCAAGGAAGGTCTCAGAATCAGGGGTTTTTATAGGGTGAATTGTGACTGCAGGCTTTGCCTTACTTGGGGAACAACAATGAGTTTTGGGTGTGAGACAACGTCTCGGAAAGGTCACAACTTTGCATGATGGAATCAGAGCTGAATTAACAATAGTGTAGCCAGTATGCAAATGCCCAATGCTTACCAGTGGACGGCACAACCTTTGTCCAGCAGTCTGCTCGGGGCAGGAGGCTTTTGTTAATATTGCGCGTATGTAATGAGGTGTTTGCCAGAGAGGTCCCTGAAGCGACGAACCGGCGGTATCTGGCCTGCCTGGGTGGAGAATGGAATGTCCAGCAATTATCGGCCGTGCCTGCTTGCATGCTTGTCCGGTGGCCTCGCAAACATATGGAGCGGGGTGGCAGGGGAAAGCCGAATTATGATATCAAAAGGATATCTATGGGTGTCCCCAAGGAGGTCTAAACTGCAGTAACAAGTCCACTGGGTGACCTTAAACAAATCATATACTCTCAGCTTCAGAGGAAGTCAAGAGCAAACCCTCTCTCAACAAATTCTGTCAAAAAAACAAAAAAAAAAGACCATGGTAAGTTCATCTTAGGGTCACCATAAGTCAAAAACTACCTGAAGGGAGACAATAACAACAATCTTTTAAGTGATATAGGAAGAACTCTAAAAGTAACATCACACTTTCCAAAGCTCAGCAAAAAAAACACTCCAGTGTACCCTTATCTGTCTGAAGTCTTGTGCTGTGCTGAATGAGCTGGGTAAGTCTGTGAGGGTCCAACTCTTTTCCAGCCCTCACGCTGGGATGTTCAGATTTGTGAGCAGAACCAGCTCTTTCATTTCAGTACACATGCACGACATGAGAAGCCCCATGCAATCATGCTGTGGGCTCAGGAAGCATCTCAGCATGATATAATTATCTGAAATATCATCACCTCACTTCCTCCCTCATACAGCCCAAGGAAATTCTCATCCAGCTGTCACTCAGCAATTCTTATTATCTGTTTCCTGAGTGGGTATGCAAAGCAATCTCAGTCTCAATCTCTGTTTTATTTCTCTCCTGAATAGACAGGAATGACTAACTACTGGATCTGTGAAGGCTGATGGCATCTGCAGCTCTGTCACCATCAGCAGGGCCAGCCTGGGCCTGTCATCAGTAGTGGATGGTGATGTCTGTGGTGTGATGAATCCACTCTTGAGGCTTAATCTGCATTTTTAAAGAATAATCTGAGGTGCTGAATGCTGTCCTCAAAACTGGTCCAGAACTTGAGTGGCTCTTTTGCCATTTGGACTGCTAAACAGGGCCGCTAACATGAGGGCCACCAGCCTCTACTGCCTATAAGGGTCACTGAGAGGCTTATATAGTCACAGTTGCTTGCTTATACTTAAGGCTGGAAGCCCAAGGCTGAGAAGAAAGCAGCCCAAGCTGGATGAGACACTGTTCACACCATTTCCAATTGCATGGATGTGGGTTACATTCAAAAGAAAGCACACGTGGTAGGTAGAAGGAGAATCCACATCACAGCAGAGGAGAGAAAAAGAGGGCTTGAACCAATCCAGGTCTCAGTATGGATTGTGGATTCTCTGCCTGTTATGCATCTGGGAAGAAAAGCACTCTTGGGAAATGAAAAATGCAAACATTATTTTTGTTTTAGACAATTGTGGCCCAAACCAAATGCTGTTGAAGAAATACAGACATTATTTCCTAGCTCATGAAAGTAGTAAGTAACAAGTGAACCTGTAACTAATTATTGTGGACATCCATTTCAACTTACAGTTGGCCCTCCACACTGGCAGGTTTGACTTTTATGGACTTGATTATTTGTGAGTTTCTCCAACCCCTGCCCCCAACTTCAGGTGCTCCTTTTCCAGGGAAACTTCCCCCCTCGGTGGCTCCAATGAGGCCATGCAGCCCTTTAAAAAGCTGCCTCTGGTCCTCTTCTTCCTCCATCAGTTGCTGGCTTGTCAGCTAAGCACAGTTCCCAGCCCAATTTCTCAGCAGTACAAATCCTCTCCAATACCCCCACACATGCCCCCAAGGTGAGAAAGAGGAAGTATAGGCTCACCATGCTGAGCCACCCCATCTCCTTTCCCTGACCTGGTTTGGACTGTGGGTGCCCATTCTCCTCACCTTGCCTCAACCTTCTTCCCACAGATGCACATGCATTTAGATATTTGTGATTTTTCCAATTTTGTGGGGATCCTTCACCCCTAACCTTAGCAAATGTGTAGGGCTGTCTGTATATTTCAAATCACACAACAAAGTTATATTTCAAAATGCAACCTAAAGAGTAAGCTTGACATTACTTCATTGGTGTACAGAGCAACCATTTCTAGGAACTTTCAAAACTGATATTTTACGGCATTGTGACAGAAATTTTAAAACAGTAAGCCAATTTCTTATAAATTCTAAGGGGGTTTCCTCTAAAAAAAAAAAAGCAACACAAAGTCACTTTCTCAAAAGCATTGAGCAGCACAACAAGCAATTTTGTTGTTAATTGCCACCAAGTTGACTTTGGGTTATGATGACCCTATGAATGAGACACTTCCAGGTCACCCTGTTAGAAACAGGCTGGCTCAGGTCTTACAGAGTCAGGACCATGGTTTGCTTGCTAGCTTGCTTGAATCATCCACCTGCAATGAGGTCTCTTCTTACCGCCTTCTGCTTTACCAACCATTACTGTCTTCTCTAGTGAGTCAGGCCTTCTCATGAGATGTCCAAAGTCTGACAGTCTCAGTTTAGTCAATTTGGCTTCTAGGGAGAGCTCAAGCCTGAGCTGTTCTTGGGCACATTTATTTGTTGTTGGGTTTTTTTTAGCAGTCCAGTTGATGTTCTTCCTATCAGCTCTTTTCATCATCCAGTTCAACAACCATACAGAATCAGAAGTATTATAGCATGAACAATCCTGACCTTGGTCTTCAATTATATAATTTAACATTTAAGATGTAGCAAGTTATTTTTTTCCAAATTTGCTTATGACTATGAAGGACAGATTATGTCCCTCTCAACACATGCACAATAGTTAGTAATGGAAACGTGTTATCTTTTAAACGTAACTTCCCAAGTTCTAGTACTGTTCCCTGAACAATATATATCTATTTGAAAAAGAGAGATGAAGCCCAAACGAAAGTCTTCCAGAGCAGGTGAGGCATAGCTGCCAAACCCCGTCAAGGAGACTGAGGGCATTAATTGGGGAAACATCCATACTGCCCTATTCTTACAATGGAATGAAGATCCTGGTATATATGCTGCATTTTATTGTATCTGTCAGACTTTCTTGAATCATTTCTTCCAATCACTTTTAAGCAGATTGATTAAATGCTTGGTAACTCTGCAGCTTTAATTGCCTGAGATTTATACATATTATTTTGTACTGATCTATTTGATATTCTGTAATCCAGTAGTTCTCAACCTGTGGGTCCCCAGATGTTTGTGGACTTCAGCTCCCAGAAGCCCCAGCCACTATGGTCAATGCTCAGGGCTTCTGGGAGCTGAAGTCCAAAAACATCTGGGGACCCACAGGTTGAGAACCACTGCTATAATCGTTTGTGGCATTTTAATTTATTTTAGCTGCTGTGGGCACAATAATGGGTATGTGTGTATGTGAATGCAAATGTAAAATGCATCCATGAAGGAATCCCATCTAGAAACTCCTTAAGATCATCCAGCGAAGTATTTTGGGTTAGTTTATGTAAATATCAAATACTGTTCACAGAACTGAGCACTGGTCTGAGTCCGAATCTGCATGTGGCATACCTTCCAACATTTTACAAATGAAAATTGGGACATATGTGGCCAAGCAACATCAGAGTGTGAGTAAGATGGCAAAAGACACTATTGAGGAAGATTACACGAGCTAGGAGAGGCTGCAGTGGTTGGTTTTTGCCTGAGCCTGCTAGGGAAGGCAAGACTCTGCTCCCTGCTCTCCTCCCCATCTGGCTGAGTTCATTACCATCTACTTTTGCACTCTGAACTCAGTTTGGAACAATAGGAGCAAGCTGAGAAGAGGAGGAGACCAAAACATTTTAAAAGCAGCTAGCAAAATGAGACAGCAGAGGATTAAATGGGACTGTCCTTGCCAAATTGGGACAGTTGGAGGGTATGATGTAGTATGTTGTTTCAGGGTTGTTGTTTTTTTCCAGCTACAGTTTGATTTCTTGATCAAGCTCTTTGCTACCCACAGAGTATAGTTCAATCATCAGCATCTGGCACGGCTAGGCAAAGCATGGAGCACACACCAGACACCCACATTCATCACTTCTCTGCCTGTTTAATGTGGTGGCTGCACTGCAAAGCTAAACACTACCTGCAAAGCTAAACGCAAGGCTGAAGTAGTCTGTCTGCTGTCTTCTTTTCCTCAGTATGCCTCAGGAGCACCTCACCACATCAAGGGAAAAGGAGGTAGGGGTTGCCACCTTAGGTACTGCTCTGTTGGACAGGTAAAAATATAAGGAGGAAAAGGAATTTGTTCTTACTCACCTGCTAAGCACACTAGGGACGAGTGAGCGGAGCATGAAGGGGGTGAAGAGGGACCCCTACAGAGCAGTAATCCATCACACAGCCCAAGTCCTTTTTGAGACCTCTTTAAAACAGTGGAGAGAGCAGAGACGTCTCTAACATAAACAGCACCTAGGGCAAGCGTGGAAGTTGCGTCTCTACCTCCAGGGCTGTTTCCTCCTCCTCCGTTGCTGCTATATCTGCCAGCATGGCTTTTTTGCACCCTGTGGCACTGGCACCCAAGCCACATGTCCTACTTACCCCACCCTAAATACGCCTCTAGGAGAGAGGAGGAAAGTACAGGAAATGTAAGAGTAAGAAGAAAAGATAACTGGAACACATGCGGATAACATGGATGTAGTCTTCCTTCTGGGCCCTTTTCGCACAGCATTTGCCATGCGAAGGGCCCCTGGAGTGTCTCGCAGTTATGCATCGCTCCAGGACTCTGTGCGCATTTACCGTGCACGCAGAACTCTGGAGCCACGGCGCTCGCACTTCCTGTCCCAGCGCAGCCTGGGAAAATCCCAGGGTGCACTGTGGAAGGAAGAGAAGGGCTCTCACACTACCTGCTCATGAGCAGGCAGCAGCTGCGGAGCTGAAGCAACGGAGACCTGAGAGCCTCTCGCAAGAGGCTGCTCGCGCGATCCCTGCACCCCGGCTCTGCAAAAAGGTAAGCTGTGGAAAGGGCCCTGGTCTGCAATATGAGCAGGTAATTCTCTTATCACCCTCACACAGCACTAGGAAAACCTACCCTTTGGACTACAACTCCCAGAATCTCCCAGCCAGCATAGTCATGCTGGCTGAAGGATTACGGGAACTGTAGTCCCCCAAGGAACTTTTCAAAACTCTGCCTCCACCCACAACATTGTGATCTCAAGTGCCTCCAAAGCATGGACAAATACAGTCATCCCTCCACATTTGCTAGGGTTAGGGGCACAGGATCCCCGTGAAAGTGGAAAAACCTTGAATAACTCTAGGCCCTCCCAAACCATGTTTAATAAGGCATGATCACCATATTCAACCACACTGTGGATTCCTTTGAGCCATCAGGGTTCTTTCACAAGACAGAAGTGGGTGGCTGGTGGGACTTACTGCCACCCCCAGTGCTGCCCCACACCATTTTTAATAGGGACTTACAAGTCTCGTTCGCACTTTCTCAGGGCTTGCAGTCCCTATTTGAAAATGACAGCTGAGGTGACAGCAAATAATCTGTGAATCAAATCTGCAAAAGTGAAACCTGCAATTATGGAGGGCTGACTATACTTGAAACGGCATTTGGGATTAGAAGAATCCTATACACTAATAGTGAACTCATTCTCCCTCACATAGGGCACAATCTATGTATAAGAAGGAGATATGAAATAGTTTGGGAAGAACCCAGTGTTTTGCAAAAGCACACAGATGTTTAGGAGGAGAGAAAAATGAAGAAGAGGGAACAGCCCCAATTGTATCAATTGTTGTTCTATTCTTGCACATCACCTACAGTTTGTTTTGTGATTAGCAGTTAGAAATCACACTAAACAAAGACCAGGAACAGAATGGACTCACTGCTGGTGAAGAAAGAAGAGAGAGGGATGCAAAATGGAGCTGAGGATGGAACAGAGTACCTACAAAAAGGGCTTGGCTGGCAAGTAAGAAGTAGAAACAGTCCATAATGCAGCATTTTGTTGTGGGCCCTACTTATAGGAATGCATATTATAATTATTCTATTTATTTAATTTATATCCTGCTTTTCTCTCAGAATGGGATCCATGGCGGTGTACAATGTTAAGCACTGTACAGCTTAAAAACACTTTAATAGAATTAAATACAATACAATAACTGAATTTCTATTAAAAAAAACTCAAGTTAAAAACAAATTAAAAACTGCACATCAGATCACATGTTTCATCAGCGGAAGAATCACAGATAGTGCTCTGATTGTTTGATATTTAAGTAATGAAAAGATACTCTCCTTGCCACAGTTTCCTTTTAAACAGAGCAACAAGGTCAAAGGCGCAGTTGTGGAAGTACATCTGGGGAACCCAAGCACCCTGCCATAACCTAATTTACCTCTAGGCTGATGATGCAATTGCAGTGAGGATGGCATGGGCAACATCACACAATATTTTACCACATCCTGCAACCCCCAACATTAAAAAATGCCTTTTGAAAAAAAAGTATTTCTTTAGAAATTGAGTGTACTTCCAACCCACACCATTCTATTCGGAGAATAAAATGGAACAATACTGACAGAGCTACTCCCTTCCTCTCTATCAATGTCCTGCCATTTAATTCATTTTCTGGCTTGATCTCTCCACCCAAAGTTGTTCTCTGTAATACAGAGTCTATACAGAGCACAGCATCGCTAACGCAGACCTTGAAAGTTAATTGCAACTGTACCAGTCTGATCAGAGATGGAGAGAGGCTCACTCAGCGCATCTCATTCAGTTCCTAAGTGAAGAACTGTAGCATACAGTTGTGTAGTGAATACATTTCATGTTAATTTAATTTTTTTAATCATTTAATTGTAATAATTAAACCATCTAATGTTTAAGAAGATTCATGAACATGAAAAATAATAATCAGATCATTGAATAATTTTTTAAAGGGCACAGTCCCCAAGTAGCAGAATATTGCCTTGGCCCTACAGCACTGACAATCCCCTGATGTTTAAAGTTATCTGGTGATGATAGAATCACAGAGCTGGAAGAGGCCACAAGGGCCAGCAAGTCCAATCTCCTGACATGCAGGAACATACCATCAAAGCATTCCTGACAGATGGCCATCCAGCCTTTCTTTAAAAACTTACAGAGTAGGATACTCCACCACAGTCCGAGGCAGCGTATTCCGCTGCCAAACAGCTCGGACCGTCAGGAAGTTCTTTAGATGGAATCTCTTTTCCTGATGTTTGAAACCATTGCTCTGGGTCCTAGTCACTGGAGCAGCAGAAAACAGGCTTGCTCCATCTACAATATGACATCCCTTCAAATATTTAAACATAGCTAGCATATCACCTCTTAATCTTCTCCAGGCTGAACATACTCAGCTCCCTAAGCCTCTTCTAATAGGGCAGGGTTTCCAGGCCTCCTGCCATTTTGGTCACCCTCCTCTAGACACATTCGAGCCTGCCAATGTGGTGTCCGGAAATGGACTGAGTATTCCATGTGGGGTCTGACCAAAGGACAACAGAATGGTACTATCACTTCCCTTGACCTAAACACTATACTCCTATTGATGCCGCCCAGAATCACATTGGCTTTTTTAGCTGCCACATCACACTGCTGACTCACGTTCAGCTTGAGGTCTACTAAAAACAGGCCCTTTGATCATGCCCAAAGGCCACAATGATCAACAGCATACAAATAAAGTTTTGTGCTAAGTGCCCTGACTCAAATTAATATCCCTTTCCCCTTTGGGTTAGCTAGAATCATAAGGGAGAAGAGACTGGTGTGTGTATGTGAAGTTGGATATCATTATCTATGGGACAGAGTTTGGGAAGATTACTTATTTTGGACTACAACCCCCCCAATCTCTATGTCTCTCAGCCTGCCTGGCTACTGGCCAGGCTGTCTGGAGGAGTCTTGGAGCTATTATTCATAAGTGGAACTTTCCCAAGCTCTGACTTGGAGGGTTTTCTGGTTACAGTCCAAAAGAAAGGAGGAAGCAGGTGAATCCAGGGATGTGGAATCATGCAGACTTCCAGATGTTGTTGTACTGCAACTCCCATCTGCCAGTGGTGGGGAGTCATGGAAATTTCAGACCAACAACAGCTTGGCTTCCTCTATATCATGGTCTTGTGAGAGTCCTGATTTTGCTGTAGATATGACTGAAGGAAAATTATTCAGTGGATTTCTAAATGAAAAGCATAGTGCGTCCCTCTTGTCTAAATGACATTCTGAGTAGTCTAGCCCCCAAATATGGAAGGAATTTCCCCAAATTCCAGGTATGTGGAATTTAGCTGGAATTATTCAGTGGGCAAGGGGTTTATTATTTTACATGTGGGAAGAGAACCAGCTCATTTAAAATGTGGTGCTGTAGGAGATCCAGCATTGTGTAATGGTTCGAGTTCTGGTCTAGGATTCTGGGAGACCAGGGTTCAAATCCCAGTGGCTATGGAAACTCACTAGGTAATCTTAGGAAGCTTCTCTCTCTCAGCCTCTGAAGAAAGCAATAGCAAACCCCCTCTGAACTAATCTTGCCAAGAAACCCCCATGATAGGGTCACCTTAGAGTTGCCATAAGTCAGAAATGACTTGAAGGTACACTACAACAACCAATTCTGTGATTACTGCAGAAGACGAATGGATCTTAGAGCAAATCAAGCCTGAACTCTCCCTAGAAACCAAGATGACTGAACTGAAACTATATACCTTGGCTATATCATGAGAAGGGAGGACTCACTAGGAAAGACAAGGACGCTTGGTAAGATGGAAGGCAGTAGAAAGAAAGGAAGACTAGATTACGGATGGATAGAGTCAGTCAAGGAAACTACAGCTCTGAATTTGCAAGACCTGAGCTGGCCTGTTGATAACAGGGATATTTGGATGCTTCCCACTCATAGAGTCACCATAAGTCAAAATCAACTTGACAGTAGTCATCAACAACAAAAACTCTTCACAGGTTCTTCTTCACATTTGCAGGACTGAGCCACAGCACTGAAAACTGGTTCTAATTCAACTTTCTGGTAGTCCTCAGCTTGGCTACAACCTTACTGCCACCTGGATGACTGAGATAATGGATTTGTTTTCCTGCTTTAGGGAAAGAAATATTTGATATTTGAGAAGCTGAATTAAGAACAAACAGACAAACTACATGCAATTAGAGTTAAGCATTCTCTGACCTCTCACAGACTTTGATGTACTGATTATTGAGAATGGCTATGCATCCATATCAGAACTTGTGCCATGTGGCATCACTTTCTAAAAGAGGCACGGTGTGCCTCACAAAATCCTGGAATGGAGAGGAAGAGTATTAAAATATATTCCTTGCCAACTAAACAAAAAAAGTTATAAATCACTTGAGAGGTGGATCACATAACCCAAGCGATGCAGCCAAAAGTGGATTCAACATCATGGCTATGGCATTTACCAGGCACACTACTTGACCGGAAGCCTTAAAAGTATGTCCAGCACACTGAATAGTTGTTTGGGTCCCTTGTGCATTCTTCTGCCTGGCTCTGCTACAGCTACAGAACAAATCTAGACGGGATGGGCTGCAAATGTGTGCTCCATCTTTAAGGTCCCTGAGATGCAGGAACAGAGGGTTTGCCCTGATGTCTGGAAGGGGTGCCAGCTGCTTCCACTGCCACACTGCTTCTTCCCTGCCACCAAGCCTTGCTGCCCATGCACCTCTCCAACTAGCCCTTGGGCAAAATTACAGCAGATGAGGACACTGGTGGCATCAGGGCAGTCAGAGCAGAACCACAGCACTGTTCATTGGGTAGGGTGAAGAGTCTCTTGGATGCTTAAAAGCACCAGCCAGATTTTCAGCTAAGGGCCTTTCTGCACTACACTGTTACAGTGCTATTATTCCACTTTCAATCTCCTTTGGAATCCTGGGGTTTGCAGTTTAGGGAGGGGCATTTAGAATTCCCAGCCAGAGAGCTCTTGGGCCTCAGAAAACTACAAACCCCAGAATTCCACAGGAGGTTGAAAGTGTAAAGACAGCACTATGACCGTGCAGTGCCTAAAGGCCCTTAGTTACCTATCAGTGTAAACAAAGGGATGCAATTACAGATGTAAAAGACAGAACTACAGACTTAACTATAGCAACAGTAGCAGCAGCGGCAATACAGCTTGGAGAAGGAAGGACACACACAGAATGATAGGCCATTTCCCCACTAGACTGTTGTAGTGCTATTAGGTATTCCACTTTCAACATCCTGTGGAATCCTGTGGTTTGCAGTTTAGGGAGAGGCTCAAGGGCAAAGCCCAGGATTCCACAGGATGTTGAAAGTGGAATAATAGCACTGCAACAGTCTAGTGCGGAAATGGCCACAGGACTGGAAGGGGCAAAGGGCCATTCAGCCCAACCTCCCGCCAGGCAGGAATACGCAACTAAGCCGCTTAGGAGAAATACCCACGAGGAGCTCCAGAGGGAAGACCTCCGACGCCTGTCCAAGCTAAACCTACCCAGCTCCCTGAGCGGAGGCCATGGAGCTGTTTTATTCAGTCGGGGGGCTGGACAGGGAAGGAGCGGAGAAACCGTCCCGCCTGGCCGAGAGAGCGGGCGGCGGCGAGGGGGGCGGGCGATGGGAAGAGGAGGAGGGGGCGGCGGGGGAGCGGGGCGCCCCCTGCTGGCGGAGGAAGCGCCGCCGGCCCCCGGCGCGCTCGGCGAGAAGCCAGCGCACAGCTGGGTCACATCGACGGCTGGGCAGGCGGACGGACGCGATGGAGGCGCCTCGCCAGCCCCGCTCCTCGACCCGGCTGCCGCCGCCGCCGCCGCCGCCGCCGCCTCCTGCTGCCGCCGCCGCCGCCGCCGTCGCCCGGGCTGCGACTGCCGGCTGAGGGGAGCGCGGACGCCGTCGCCTCCTCCTCGCTGCGAGAGCCTCGAGGTGAGTCGGGACGGGAGCCGCCGGCGAAGGTTCGCGCGCTCGCCTTCTCGGCCGCTTGCGTTTCCCTGAGCTTGGCTCTCCCTCCGGCGCAGCCAACTCGGTGGCGCTTCTCGTCGCGTTTTCTCCGTCCTCGCCTGTGCTTCTCCCTCCCGTGAGGCAGCCCGTTCGCCGCCGCCGCCGCCCTCCGAGGCGACGGTGTTCCCTCTCCTCTGTCGGGAAGGGCATCTCTCGCTGGCCGTCCTTTGTCAGCCAAACGCCTCTCCCTCCCCTTCGGAGCGGCTCGCCCTCGGCATCTCCTCGGCGGCCTCCAGTCCCGTCCGAGGCTGGGCTTCAGGCTCCCTCCCTCGGCAGAGCATTCCTCGGTGGGAGAACTCTGCTGCCAGCCGCCTCCCGCCCTGTTGGGGTTCGCCTGCCTGCCTGCCTCGTCTGCCTCGTTTTTTCTCTCAAACTTTCCACTCTTTCTGCCCATTTCGGCGCGCGCACATCCCGTCCTGGCCTCCCCTGCCCACGTCTCTCTTGCTCGCGCCCCGCTCAGCCGCCCAAGCGCGCAAGGGGGGCCGCCTCGTTGTTTGGATGGGATGCCCTAACGTGGGGTTTGAGGGGCCGGCCGTGTTTACGCTGCAGGTCCTTGTGGTGCCTGATTGCCGGTAAAGCTCGTGTCCTTATGGCAGCGGGGATGCAAGACTCGTCTGTGGCAAGGTGGGTGGCAGGGCGTCTCTGTGTGGCAGCTCACGCATGGCCCGGGGCTTGAAAGGCCGGATCGCCCAGGGCAGGGCGGACCTTTCTCTGGCCGTTTCTGCGCCGGGCTGTTGTAGTGCTGTTATTCCACTTTAAACATCCTGTGGAATCCTGGGGATTTGCAGTTTGCAGAGTGTGATAACTGCTTCAGACAGCTGGTTTTGGGAACTGAACTGCAAACCCCAGGACTCCATAGGATGTTGAAAGTGGAATAATAGCACTATAACAGACTGGTGCGGAAATGGCCTCTCACAGCAATAGTTATGGTTGTTCTTCTTGTGTGCCTTCAAAGGGACTCCAAATTATGTGAGCCTCTCACAGAGTTTTGTTAGGCTGAGAGTTCTGAGAAGTGATTTGCCTTTGTCTTCTTCTGAAATGTAGCATCCACAATCACTGGTATTCCCTGGCAGGCCCCCATCCAAGTACTGACCAGGATGGAACCTGCTTAGCTTCTGAGATCAGACTGAATTTGGTGTCTTCCTTGTGCAACTTTTTCTTGTTTAGTAGCACTGAACCATATATGTAGCAGAGGAGGATGTGAATAATCACATTCTTTTTCCAGACTGATGGTATTTCTGTGGTAGAAGGCAGCTTGGCAGGGCTGGTCTAGCTAGACTGTTACCTGTTCCAGGGAATGTGCCTGAAATAAGTGCAGAACAAAAGGAGTAGAGGGTTGGATGGAGGAGAAGGAGACTTAGGCCATTTCCGCACTAGACTGTTACAGCACTAATATTCCACTTTCAACATCCTATGAAATCCTGGGGTTTGCAGTTTTGGGAGGGCAGGCTGGCTGTCTTGAATAACCCAACACACCTGATGCATGTTAAGACAAGGGCAGGTCCTACCATTAGGCAAGGTGTGATAGCTGCTTCAGGCAGCTGGTTTTGGGAACTGAAAAAAATGGCAGAAAGTTGCTAGTTATATGTGGTGTATTATTATTGCCAGGAAGGGAGAAAGATATACACGAGGTATTTTTTGCCTCAGGTGCCCAGACAGCTGGACTGACATTATTAGACTGTGCATTATGAATTCAAGAGGGGTGACAGTTGTTCCTCTTCTTCAGGCAGCAAATTGTCTTGGGCTGGCCCTTATACAAGCATTGAGCTCATACGAGAGTTTCCTCTTTCTAAGTCAAGGTCTGTGCTAAAGCTCATGTGCAATGCTGGGGAGATTCTTTAGAATGAAACAGCTCAAAATAACCTTGATTTTTTTTTTAAAGGGAAATTCGTCTGACAGTTTTGAAACTTTTTTTTAATGCATGGAGGTTCTTTGACGAAAGGCTGTCTGTGGCACAAAACATACTGGTCTCACCTTGCTAATAAGTTGGATTCTTTGGTCATGCTGGCTAGTAGATTCAGGAAGATACTGTTTTCCCCATCAGTTACTTTTCCAAGCTCTTTTTCTTAATTCTCTGTTACTTAACACACCAATCTGAAACTGAATTTGACATTCAAAGAACGTCGATTTCAGTTACAGTGACTAAAATGCTATTAACAGTGCCCACACAAAGCCAGTGTGGTATAAGGGTGTGACTGTTGGCCTAGCACTCCTGGAAACCAGAGTTAAAATCTCTGCTCAGCCATGGAAATGCATTGGCTGACCTTGGGCAAAATACATTTTCTTAGCCTTAGAGGAAAGCAATGGCAAGTCTCCTTGGAATGAATCCTGGCAAAAAGAGCCTGTGATAGATAGGGTTGACTCAAAGACACTTAACAACAGCAGCAACAAAATCTACCTAAAGGCTGAAGGGATGTGTGAATCCCCAAACACTTGTGGACTTGTGGTAGGCTCTGCTCAACCAAGTGAAACCCAGAGCCAAAGCCTGGACACAAGGCCACCCTGCCTTTTGGGCTCCGTCTCTTAACCCACATTGTTCGCGCACAGCAATCCGCTTGAGATCTTTAAGCAGATGCCTGATTATAATTATCAGTTTTCAAGACTTTAGAGGGTGGATTTGATGTGGAAACCTAGCCACAAGGGAAGCGTTGGAGCACCACAAAGAGGCCACAGAGCTTCTCTTGACATAGTCCTTTCTTCTGGCATTACAAGACAGCATGATAGTTTTCAGAGAATCTTTCTGCTTCAGAGCACCCACTATTAAACTGAACTTCTGCTCCTGGAATGATGAGAGCTGTGGGGCTGATTCAGACCAAAGGCACTCCTCTTGCATCAACTGCAAAGTGCCATAGGTAGAAGAAGTTACTTTTTAAAAATTGCATGTGGTTATGCTGGCTGGGGGATTATGGGAAATGTAGTCCAAAAGAGTAAATTTTCCAGGCCAAGGAAATTACCTGGTTCAGCTAGCACCAGTGCCATGGTGGTATCATAGTAGTTTTTCATTGAGTTGGTGGCAGTGCTGATGGGAGGCAGAACCTGGACTCTGCTTCAGGAATGTTGATACTGCAGACCAGTATTACTGTAGGTGTGGTCGTTCATTTTCTCCTGGTCATTCTATAGTCAGGGTGAAATAGGGTCAGACAGGCCCTCTGGTTTTTGGCTGACATTCAGTAATCAAACCAGCATAATACTTTTGGCTATCATTAAAATCAGCCACCGAATGCCAGCTTTCTGGCCCGCTGGAGGAGTCCATCAGGCTAGAGGGCTGGCGAGCATGAGAGGCAGCCTCTTTACTGGTGGCCCTGGTCACACTGGAACTCCTTGCACAGGACATTAGCTAGGCCCCTTCTGTGTGTATTGGTAAATGTTTTATTTTTTAAAATAAGCAAGTGTTTAAAATCTACTCTTACTGATTAATTTGAAACTGACTCAGTTATTTAAAATGTGTATTTATGTGGCTTCAAGTAGCCTGCTGAATTAAGGCAATCCCATGAATTTCATTATGGTTTTCTTAGATAAAAAATACACAGAAGTGGTTTTACCAGTTCCTTCCTCTGCAGTATACCTATAGTACCTGATATTTGTTGGTGGTCTCCCATCCAAGTACTTATCTTGGCTGACCCTGCTCAGTTTCCAAGATCAGATGGGATCTGGTGCTTCTGGACTATTTAAAATTGCACTTTGTAAATTGTTGCTCCTAGGTTTTAATATTTGTTTTTACACAGTAAATTTTGGGGGTTTGTATGCTGACTTTCTATTTTATGTGTTTATTTGATTTGTTATAACCATTGTGTTGGCCTCCTTGAAAGAGTTCCATGGCTTTTAAAGGCTGTATATAAATATTTAGAAGAAATAAATAAAGCATAGCTGTTACGACTAATACCCCCTGTCCAGAATAATGTCATCCAAATTATTTGAGATGATATCTGAGGGTGAAACAATTTGATACAGGTTGTGTTCTTTTGTTGAGTATGCGGTGTGGTTTTAAAAATTGAATGTCTGCCTTAACATGACAGAGAAAGGGTTATGATGATCTGCTCCTCCTGCCTGAACCATTTCTCTGCTCAAAACTGCCCTAATTTGAAAGTAATTGGAGGGAAGATAACTTGCAACAGGGGTGTCACTTGTAGTTTCAGTCTGAGCTGGTGGTCATCATAACATCCTGGAGCAATGACTTCTTTTTGTTGGTTGTATGCAGTAAAATTTCCTTTTGTTTGCTCATTCAGAATCACTCAGTCAGATTCACTCTTTGATCCTGAGTTTGTGCTGTTGCCCTCCCTGGAATCTCTTCCCTTCCATTTCCCATCCTTACGTTTGTCAGATGTTTTTCTTGGAAATGTTACTTTTTGATCTATACATCCAGAATCTTGTAAAAATAATGCCATATTGGCCTGAGAGTTCTGGGGTTTATACTCCCTAAATTAACATTTCCAAGCTTATTATTTCTTATAGATTTCAGGCAGGTTTCTGCCTCATGTTTTTCTTTCGTTTGTTCCTTGCTACAGACACCAGATTGTAAAGGGTAGGAGACTCGCAAAAGGCTTTGGGGTCAGTATCTCCAGGGAGAAGGTGCCTCAGGTAGTAGGGTAGGAAAGAAGTCTGTGCTTTAGGTTCTGGAAAGCAATTCCAAGTTAAAAATAGAATCGGGGGTTGAGGACCTCTTTGGTATTTGTACTATACTTGCCATCATCCCCAAATACTGGACTTGCTGGCTGGTACTGGTGGAAGTACAGATTCCTCAGCCCTGGCATAGGCAATACTGGTCTGGATAGATCCTAGTCAGACTTGGGATAAGGCAGCCTCATGTGTGCGCCTTCCCTTGCCTTGAGTTATATTGCTGAGTTTTGTTTGTGTGGGTGAGCTGGTGCGATGCTCAGCCCCAGGGGCTTACACATCCTGGAAGTGGCTGGTAAATATTTCTTCTCCACTTTCTTGGGGTATTTAGCACCCTGGAAGAAAGCAGTGAGTCAACACCTTCAGGACAGGTTGATCCCATAAAGTCTGTCTTTTGTCAGGAATGGCAGGAAACTGGTAGTACAATTAAAAAGTGGGGGTTGGGGAAGGCCATATGCCATGGGTAGATGGGCCAGTGGATTGATGATGACGCTGCTGCATTGACTGAAGTGTGGAGAAGAAAACTTTTCCTTCCTGCATAGTGGTGCACTGTGAGCCATGTCAGTACATCCTCCAGTTTATGTGCTTCTTCTGTTCAATACAGACCTCGATTTTTACTTGCTGGTTTAAATAGAAATATAAGGGAAATCTTTTTTGAATGGGAGCATGAGCCCATATATATCCATACATCCTGTTTCTAGCAGTAAGTAGCCAAGAGTGTGTACAAGTGGGCCATTGTACATCCCTGAGTGTCTGGCTGTCAGAAATATATTGCCTCTGAGCATGGAGGCTTCATTATGCCACATGGCCCGTAGCATGAATTTGTCTTATCATCTTTTGGAGTGACTGCCACATCTTCCGCATCTTTGGAAATTCTAGAAAATTGTTTGTTATCGTTATCTCCCATCTTTCTTTCAGTAAACTGGATGTAGCATACATGGCTTACCTGTGAGGTGAAGTCAGGCTGCAGAAAGAGAGAAAGGGAGAGAGACCTTCCCAAGATCTGGGGAGTTTCCTGGCTCAGTGGGGACCTGAGCCTGGATCTCCCGCATTTTCTGCTAGCCAGTATGATTTGGAGGGGGTGGCTAGGTGGAATTTCTTTGCATCCCGCTGCTGTTCATTGTTTTATGACTTCTGTTGTGTCTCTACTAGGATGCCTAAGAAAAGGCATATAGTAGCCTGCAAGTAATAGTTTCTTTGTATTCTGCACTGATCAGGCCTCATCTGGAGAACTGCTTTTAGTTCAGGGCACCTCATTTTAAGGTTATAGATGAGCTACAGTGGGTCATAGAGAGGGGCAACAAAGATGATAAAAGCTATGGAAAACAAAACATATGAGGAAATGCTGAAGGAGCTGGATGAAGAGAAGACTGGGGAGTGACATGATTGCATTCTTTAAATACCCCAAGGACTGTCTTCAAGAGGTCTAATGATTGTAAGTTGCAGGAGAGTACATTTCAGTTAAACATTAGGAGGAACTTCTTAATCATAAGAGCAGTTTAGCAATGCAATCAGTTGCCTAGAGAAGTGGGATCTCTATATCTAGATTTTTTCCAAGAGAGGCTGATAGCTACTTACTGGAGATCCTACATTGAGCAGGGGTTGAACTTGGTGGCCCATGGGGTTCCTTCCAGCTCTATGATTCTGTGATAGCCTTGTTTTAAATTTATTTCTTAAGCTCTTCACTGAGTTTATGGTCTTTCACTGCCGTTCCATACTGAACTGATGTCATGCTCAATGAGGAAAATCCAGAAAAAAAGAAAAATACTGTGTGTGGATATATGTATGCCCATGTAGGGACACACATTTTGCCTGTTTGGGGACTTGTTGGGCCATTTTAAAAGGTCAGTGTTAAATAGACCAGACTCTGGAATTAACATAAAGATAAGATTTTTGAAAGGAATTTTAGTTTGTCAGTATAACGTCTTGTTTTGTTTTGAGTGGCTAGAGAGAAAGTTGTTCACATTCTTTCCAGACACTAAAAAGGTAGAAATGTCCACTCCTCAACAAACATATCTTCAGGTGAACTTTTCATTTCTGTACTGAATATCTTGTAATCTCATAGAAGAACACCCCCCCCCTTTGATGCTATTCCATGTTCAGTAATCCTGCTGAGAAAGCATGTAGTGCAGCTGAAGCATTTGAATGCATGTAGTACAATTCAAATATTTTCTATGCTTTTCTCACACTTTCTTACTCATCCTTAGAATTCCTTTGCGAAATAGGTGAATGAGATTCTTTCTGTATACCAGGCAACATCTGTGGCTGAGCCCGTTGCCTCAGTCCCACACATTCCTTTCTGAATTTGGGACTGAAACTAAGGTATTAAGTGAGGACTTTGCATTTTCTGCCCTTCACAACTACAGTATGGATGTACTCCATGAAGTTATTCACAGAGCTTGCGAAAGTTCCTTTTTTGGAATACGCCTTGTAGAATTTCCCAACCAGCCACTGGCTATGCTAGAAAATTCAGCAAATTCTAGTCCAAGGTTATGACTTTTCCAAACTTTGGTGTTTTGTAACTATACATTCAAATGTTTCAGCAGCATGTGACTACACTTGTCCTTGATGGAACAAGCTGTAAGGACTTCTGTGGACTTCTCCAGGAACAATCCATCTTTTTCTCTCATTTTTACAGAAATCCCAGTATCTGGAAAGGAACCAGTTAACTGCAACTTGAAAACACTTTCCTTTCCTTTCCTCCCCTTCTCTCTCTACAAAAGCCAGGTGATTTCTGCATTCTTGGAAAAGTCTGTTTATTCTGAAGTATTTATCAGAAACGATTCTGCTCAGAAAATCCCCAGATGGGCAGCAGCTATTAGGATCTCCTCCCTGCCCCCCACCGCCTCCCATCTGTGCTGAGGCTGTTTGTTTTAAACACTCAGAGGTTGTCCTTCAAATCAGCTGTCACCTTCCCCTTTTCAAGGCACTCCTTGCCTGTCATCCTGCCTGTCTCAGCTCCTCTTGTTCCCTGTTTGCTGAGGCACACACACACACACACCCTAAGGACTTTTCCGTTCACCATCACAATCTTCCAGTTGTACTCTGGGTATTTTTGGAAACCTCCAATCTTTCATCCAGCTCTCCCTGTAACTTAAGGACTGTTCCTTCTCTCCCCCTTCCTTGCCTTTCTCTTACCCCCACCTCTTCTTGTCCTCTCTTTCCCAAAGCCTCTTGCCAAATCTTAGCCCAGCAACAAAAACCATCTGTTGTTATCTGTGGCCAGTGCAACCGCGTTCCCCAGGCTTCTGGCCTCGGATGTGCCGGAGAGGCTGCTGGTGGGATGGGAGGGTGGGACTCTTTTTCAGATGAAGCAATCGCAGTGGTTCCAACTGGGCTACAACTGTCATCCTGCCCTGTGCTGCAGGATATCTCCAAGGCAAATCAATTAAGAGGTGGCCAGCAGAACTTTTTTATTGCTGGAAATTAGACCAGGAAGAAATAGCTGTTCTCCGCCCACACATACTATTTAGGAACTTGGAAGAACTCTCTCTAACTAGGATGATCTCACTCATTATTAGGAATCCATCTGCCCCACCCTGTAACTCCTACAGACTTGATTCTCGACTTCCAGAGGACAGGAAGTGCCTTCACAGCATTTGGCTCCTTAACAAAGGTGCCCTTCTTGGCTGCTTGTGGTGGGAAGCAGGGGTCAGCAGGGGTGGGGGGAGTGAGTGGGTGGATAAAAAGGGTTCCCCCTCCCATGCTGTAGGTAGGAGTCTCAGATCAGCATCGTGCCTGAGGGGACAGACGATAATGCAGAGATCAGTAAATAGCAGAGATCTTGGCTTCTGCCTCTGGTTTTCTAGACAGGGCTGTGGGCTCAGTATGCCAAACCTTCAGATCCAACTCCTCTGTCTTTCTACTGTTCAGCTTTGGCACCTTAATAAATAGCAAATGTATTTTCATGAGTAATAACAAATTTGCTCTAGTATAATAGTAGCACAAGGCATTTTATTGCCCCTACGTGAATCCTCAGGCTACTTAGCATGAAGAGAACATAAAGTGTATTTATTTGAATAAAATTTCTGAACAAGAAAACTTTCCTAAATTCCTGTGAAAATGAATATGCAACTAATCATGTTCTTAATAATTTTTTAAAAAAGGGTTTTAACAGAAACATAGAAGATAGCTTGACACTAAGGTATATATAACATTATGTATAAAAGACTAACAGAACACAGTGCATATATTGTTATAATATTACAAGCTTTTACTTAGAAGCCAGAGTCAGAGTTGGTATGTTTCTGCCAACACAATCTTCATCCACAGTTGCTTCCAGTTCTGATTTCACAGTCCTGGTTCCAGACACAGGGAAGATGCTGGCCTCTGGCTGGAAAAGATTTGTTGGAATTTGCCTTGTTTCGAACCAGAATAAAAGCTGGTAGCTGAATGTGCAGAAAGACAATCAATGTTACATTTGTCTATCAACAGTCCTGTCAATTACAACATCTCCCTTAAAAGATCTGCGTTACAAACTGGGGGTGCGTGTTTCCTTTTCCTCCAGTGCATGTTATGCTCTCCCATTGAGAATGGTGTTCCCACCACCACAAGGGAAGTGGTAATAGGTTACTTGCTCAGCAAGCATTTGTGTGTGTCGGTGGGGTGTGCATTCTCTTTTATTCTAGTAGATGCTCTAGCTCACTGTTGGCTAGAGGCTGGAACATCCCAAGAAAGGCTGAAAACAATGAAATGAAACCTATTTCACTTTGGACAACATGATACTTTTGAAAGTCCCAGTCTAAAAGACGAGTGTATTTTGAGAGGATTTTTTCCAGTTACTTTCTATATGCCTCTTAAAAATACAGCAAAGTTACCAGCACCACCTTACGCCTTATTTTTAAAGAAAGGGGGCTCCATATGATGCCTGTGAGCAAAGCCCTCTAAAAATGGTTGGACTGCAAGCATAGCCAGTGGGAAGTAAGGGTAGATGTTGGAGTCTAACAACATCTGGATGGCCCCATGTTTCCTACCCCTGGCTTAAATAGTTTCTTTCTGGGTGTAGAAGGAATGATAACAAAAGAGTATTACAGCATTGTATTATAGCAGTGGTTCTCAACCTGTGGGTCCCCAGATGTTTGTGGACTTCAGCTCCCAGAAGCCCCAGCCACTATGGTCAATGCTCAGGGCTTCTGGGAGCTGAAGTCCACGAACATCTGGGGACCCACAGGTTGAGAACCACTGTATTATAGGATATGCCTTTGTGAGCTGTTGCTCATTTTATCAGACACATGAAGTCTCATACAGGTGATTATTATACACAGGTTTAGGTGAGTAGATGGGTGATTGTAATCAGTGGAGTCAAAGGGAATTGAAAGGCAAAAACTGCAACAGTGACCATTATCTTAATAGTAGCCATTAACAAACAGTGGCTGGATGTTGTCATGGACATCTCTGCACCAATGACTTGGTAGTGGCATATCTTGTGATATAAAAAAATGCTACCCCTCTTTCATCCATGGGTGATAAAGTTGAACCCCTTGATGAGCTCAGCTGCCTTTGAAGTTTTTTTGGTTTTGGAATGATCACCTCTAGGTCAGTGACAAGAGTATTTTATGAGTCTGGATTGTTCTTCCTTTTTTTTTTAAACAGTGCTATTCTGATATCAGATTTGTGTCTGATTATTCTTTACTGGCCTGTTTGTCTTATGTAGACTATAGAGGGACACTGTGGCAGAGAACAGCATATAAAGACAAATCCAGAGATGATACACAATAGGGCTTACTTTGATTTTTTGGCATTGTGGTTTTCCAGCTGTTGTCCTCCATAAATTGCTCTTAATATGACTGCATTTGCTGAGGAGCCACTGTGCTCAATGTTGACTGTACACTGCATATTGCAGAAGATCGGTAATGGCTGAGAGTCCCTTGGCAGTCAGCATTTCATGAACAAAACCTTAGGTTTCTTAGAAATGGAAATGTGGTCCTGCACATTAAAGGATGCCTTAAGGAGCCAACATGGTATAGTGGTTTGAATGTTGGACTAGAACACTGGGAGATCAGGATTCAACTCCCTGTTGGGCCATGGAAATCTGTTGAGTGACCTTGGACAAATCACACTGTCTCAGCCTGAGAGGAAGACAAGGGTAAGCCCCCCTGAAAAAAATCTGATGAGAAGACCCCATTATTGGTTCACCCTAGGGTTGCCATAAGTTAGAAGTTACCTGAAGCCTTAAGATGATCTCATTTTTGCTGAAAGGTGGTCAGAGTCACTCAGTGAAGTGCTTATCTGTGAGAAGAGGAAAACTACAAGTATGAATATTTTTAAAGGATAGCAGTTCTGATAATTGTTTAGATTAGAGACGGAGATACATGACAAACTGTTTCTGAAACTGGAACTGCTGTTCCTTGTGGGTGCCAGAAGCTCAGGAAGAGGTTGACAAGTTGTAAAGAATGCAGAGGACAGCTGCAAATGCACACACACACATAACCATGCATACATATGAGAAAAGTCTGAAAGAATTGGATTTATTGTCTTGAGAAAATGTGAGGAGAGAGAAAATGGGTACAGTTAAAGTCAGCCCCCCCAATTATTTTAAAACATGCTCAGAGTCCTGACAAGAGAAGGAAGACAAAGCTAATTTTAAAAAAGGCAGCCAAGTGTAGGGTTAAATATTAACCTTCTGTCTAAAGCTCTTCAACAATGAGACAAGCTGATTAGGAAGGTAATGGAGGTCTCTGTCTCCTTGGAGGTTATCAAGAGAAGGCTGGGCATGGTCATGGGGGATTCTTTTGGAACCAGCACAGCTTCTTGGGCAGGGGAGGAATTGTTGGACACAAAAGGTGATCCCCTGCACCAAAGCAATTGTAGCAGTTCATGTATTATCTAGCTCTTAAAAACTTTTTGCCAAGGGGCATACATATTCCTGAGCTGTCAAAATAGAGCACAAAAGCTTGTATATCCTATGGGCTCGTCCCATCTAGAGTTTGTGAACTGCCGTCAAGTCAACTTTAACTTAGGGCGACTATATGCATGAGAGACTTCCAAGTCACTCTATTACCTATAGCTCTGCTCAGCTCTTGTAGACTTAAGGGCGTGTCTTCCTTGGTTGAGTCGATCCATATGTAATGTGGTCTTCTTGTTTTCCTACTGCCTTACCAAGCATTATTGTGTTTTCTACTGAGTCTTGTCTTCTCATGATATATCCAAAGCACAACAGTCTCCATTTACTCGTCTTGGTTTCTAGGGAGAGTTCAGGCTTGATTTGTTCTAGGACCCATTTATTGGTCTTTTTAGCAGTCCATAGTAACCGTGGAACCCTTCTCTAGAACCACATTTCAAATTTGTTGGCTTTCTTCCAGTCAGCCTTCTTCTCTGTCCAGTTTTTTTAGTCACACATAGAAATCGGAAATATGATGACATGGACAGTCCTAACTTTAGTAAACAATTATATTTCTTAACTTTGTTAGATCTTGTCTGGTTCCTTCATAGCTGTCCTAGTCCTAGGCCATTTCCACACTAGGCTGTTATAGTTCTATTATTCCACTTTCAATGTGCTATGGAATCCTGCAGTTTTCAGTTTAGGGAGGGGCCTTTGAGCGAGCCTTAACTACTTGAAGAGTCCTTAACTACTTGAAGAGTTTCATCTGTAATCCATTGAGGCTTCTCTTTCTTTTGGGCTGCAGATAGTATCTTTTTGCATTCCTCCCTGGCAGTGTCCCTGCCTTCAGTCTACAGTTCTTCTGGCTCCCAATCAGTTAAAGAGGCTTTTCAAATTGTATTTTGATACAATTGTTGGGTTTAGTATTCTTCATTAGCTTTATTCTGTTTTTATAGAGTTCATGGTCTGTGCCACAACCTGTTCCTGCTCTTGTTTTTGCAGAAAGAATGGATCTTCTCCATCTTCTTCTTCCAATTTGTATTCTATTTGATTTCTGTATTGGCCATCACATGATGTCCAGATCTATAGTTGCCTCTTGGCTTGTTTGAAGAATGTATTTGCAGTGAACAAACTGTTGGCCTCCCAAAATTTTGTCAGTTGCTGTCTTGCACCATTTCTTGATCCGTGATAAAATATTCGTTCTATCTTTGGTTGTGTTCTGTTTCCTTTTGCATTCCAATCATCGGTGATGAACAAAAAGTTCTGTTTTTGTGTGTGATCGGTTTCTGACTCTGACACAGAATTTTTCAGTTTCTTCTTCTTTTGCCTCTGTAGTTGGAGCATAAACTTGGATTATGGTTCTATTGATGGGCTTTACTTGAAGTCTTATTGATATTTTTCAGCCATACTTTGCATTATATCCTATGACTACTTTTGCTACATCTCTCCTCACTCTAAATGCCGTCCCCATTTCTTCTTAGATTTTCATTTCCTGAGTAAAACATTATATAATTATCTGACTCAGAATGCCCCATTCCTGTCCACTTTAGCTCTCTCACACTAGATATTACAATGCTTATACAATCCATTTCTTCTGTTACTATGTCTAGTTTTCCCTGATTTGCGCTTCTCACATTTTTTGTTCCTATGCTGTGCATTATGCAGCTTTGGACTTTCCTTTTGCTCCTGAGCACGTCAACAGCTGAATGCCCTTTCAGTTTGAATCCAGTTGTGTTATTAGCAATAGGACAACTTGTAGGTGACCTTGGCTTTACTTCACTTAGCTCACTGAGTGCCATGTGACCTGAGAGTGTCATCTTTTGGCACTATGTCTTGTTTCATTTTGGATTATCTCATCATAGAATTTTCATTATCACATGATAAAAGACCTTCAAAGGGGATTTACTGTGCCTCCTTCTGCACAGTTCCAATAAGTGTTAGCTGTGGTGCCATTGCTATTGTCTCAGAAATGTCCTCCAACCCCTCCCACCCAACTACTGCTACTGCCCAGTAGCTGTTTGACACATTTAGCCAGGCTCCTCAGCAAAAGCCTGTCTGATATGAGAAGCCCTACCAGCAGCACTGCTGCCATCTGCAGAGCCTGCAGCCCCACCACCATGGGAAGGTAGTGCCATGAAGGGCCCAACTAGAGTAGCCCCATGGTCAGTTGATACATAAGTAAATCTCGTTGGTTCAGTAGGTCTACTCTATTTGGGGAATAATGATGGAGTCTAGGTGAAAGTCTGCTGTGAAAAGTGGGAGCGCTCCTTAGCCTGGATTTATTGAAGAGGTATCTGGCCAGAGCTTAGGATACTTGTAAGGTAAAGACTAGGGTGAAGAATTCCTTGCCCATGAGTTACATCCAGCCCCATGCTCTCAAGCTTGTCTAATATACAATTTTTTTTCATGGTGGTGGGCAAAGCTCAATGACAGACCTGGAAGAGGCTTAAGGAAAAAATAAATGGAAAAGAAAGTGGAAAATTATCATAGACCACAAAGTTGAGAAGCAGCAGTAACAGCTGTGTGGGTTTGTGGATGGAAGAGAGGGAAGGGTGTTGGAAGAGGCCAAAACTGTCCATCCCACAGGGAAAGAAAAGGGACAAGTGTGGTTATGTATGGGAGGAAGCAGGAGATGGAGTAGGAGAAAGGGAGGTTGTGGGTGAAGATAGGGGTGGAAATGGGGGGAGGAAGGCAATATAGTCCTGCAGATTTGCAGTTAGTTGTAGGATATTAAGGAAATGTCAGCCCTTTTCCATTATGCAGTTATAGGGTAGTAGTGGTTTGAGTGTTGGACTACAACTCTGAAGACCAGGGGCCTTTCCACCCTACACTGTTGTAGTGCTCATATTCCACTTTCCACATCCTATGGGATCCTGGAGTTTGCAGTTTAGGGAGGGGCGTTTAGAATTCTCAGCCGGAGAGCTCTTTGTCCTTAGGAAGCTACAAGCCTGAGAATTCCACAGGATGTTGAAAGCAGAATAATAGCACTATAATAGTGCAGGGTGGAAAGGCTTGAGGGTTAGAATCCCCATTCAGCCGTGGAAACTCACTGGGTGATCTTGGGCAAGTCACAATCTCTCAGCCTCAGAGGAAGGCAAAGGCAAACTCCTTCTGAACAAACCTTGCCAAGAAAACTCCGTGATATGGTCACCATAAATCAGAAGTGACACACAACAGCAGCAGCAAGCACTATCACTCTGCTTTAACCGCCAGGGCTGCATCCTGTGGAACCCCAGGGTTTTAGTTCAGCTAAAATCCTCTCCCTCAACTGCCAACCCAGGATTCCATAGAATGTTGCCATGGCAGTTAAAGTGGGACCATAGCTCTATAGCTGTGTTGTGTGGAAGAGCTGCTAGAGTCAGAGAAGGATGGAGGAATGCCTGTTATCCTGGGCAGAAGACAAGAACCTGGAGATAAAAGCCTTACTGTCCTCTGAGATACAAAGGGGGGGGATAAAATTAAAAGTCAGAATGTTTACCTTACCTTTTACTGAGTGACAAAGAACGTGGATGGGGGGAGTGGAGGAGAGCCTGTGAGGGAAAGAGGTTGAAAGCAGAGGAGGGAGAGAAGATCTATTGTAGTGAGGGTGGGAGTGGGGAGAGGAGTAAACTGAGGAAAGGAAGTAAAATACTGTGTATTGATGCTTATCTGGTCTAAAGCTTATTTTACTGACCTTAAAACAGAAATGTTGAATAAAATCATTTTTTAAAAATGCATAACCATTTTCAGATTTATAAAACTATCAGGCCATGATGATTAGTTTTAATTATTAGTTTTTATCAGTTGTTGCTAAAACTGATACTGCAGCATATATACAAAAGCACTTAGGTACATATCTTGCAGATTGGGCTTTGCCTACTGTTGACTGGATTTTCTTGTTTGTAAAGCAGTGCACCGGCATAGAACAACTCTTTATTAAAGAGTCTTTCCTGATTAGCATATCAGGTCCCCAAAATTTAGTCTCCTTTTTCCAGCAGGTAACCGAGCAAAAATTTGGTGACTAAGTAGCTATGAGGAAAGCATCTAATGGAATGTGCATGCTGCACTTTTATAGTTACTGTCATATTTTAACACTTTTATATTGTTTTAAAGCACTGATATTTTTAAAATATGGTAGCTTGTTTAATTTTTTTCTTAACTTTTTTATTATTAGGCTTTAAATTTTGAGTGTCTTTGTGTGTGCACACACCTTCTGGTTATCTGTTGACTTGTGGCAACCCCATGAATTTCACAGCGTTTTCTTAGTCAGGAAATACTCAGAGGTGGTTTTGCCTGTTTCTTCTTCTGAAATATGTACTTTGTTTTAATTCATGGTTCCTATTCAGAAGGAAAATGGGATACAAATAATCTTTGTATCTAGAAAATCCAGAAATATTCTAGGGCAAATGAATTAATTTCTTAGATATTTCCTAGTTTTCCAGATAATGAATTTGGACTCTGAATTGGCTCCCGTCCGCCTGAGGCAGGGACTTAATCTCCATTACGGTGATGTGCCAAGGCCTACGGTCTGTCTGAGGGCCCTGCTGCAGCTGTCACATCCTGAATGGAGTCCCTAAGTATACGCACTGCTTCATGCTTCTTGCTGGATACAGGTGGGGTACAGCGGCTGAGGTAGCCCCACTTGTGAGGGCAGTGAAAAATGTGGCAGGATGTTCATTCCTCATTAGGACTCACCTGCATCTCAGGAGAAGGTAGGAAAGAAAGAGATATTGTTGTTCTTATTCCTTTTTCTTTCTTCCCTTTAGGGGTAAGGGTGTCTTTCAAAAATGTGCACCGATAGCAATGTAGGTTTCAGACTGAGAGAGCTAGCAGGAAACCAAATAGTGTACTTTTAATCAAAAGAAATACCCTTTAGATTCCACCTCAGAAGAAAATTCTTTGAGTGATACCATTATTCCCTGGGCCTTTGATGAACACATCTCTGTGTACTGGTTTCTTAAACCTGGGCTTAAGAATAATTGTCTCATGGTTTGTTGAATCGTGAGAACAGAAAGATGCTTTGTAAAAAGGACTTTTGTTAGCATGGTAAGTTTGACCAGGTTCTCTCAAGCCTGTGCAACTGCAGGTCCTAAATTTATAGCCCTTTCCAGTCATGACATCTTAACTTTTTGTTTTTTTGCAGCAATACCAGTAATTGCACTGTTCTGCTGTTATTGGTTAGTGATCCACTTGGCAGTGTAGAATCTCTGGGACAATATCTTGAAAAATCTATATCATGTGGTCTTGATACAGAGTGACCTTCAGAAGCACTCTTCTTTCAGGATTTTACTTTTACACAGAAATGATGAAAGCAGATAATCAAATCCTAGTTAGAGCTTTAGTCGAACTAGGGAGCCAACTCTGTTCATTCTCTATATTATTAGAACCTTGTCTTCCAGTCTTAGCAATTTGGCTGGTCATCCAGTTACAAACATCCTTGGACAAGGACCCTTGAAATGTTCAAGGAAGCCATGACATCTTAACTCTTACCTTGCGCATAGTTATCCATGTTGTTGAATTTCAGGTTAAATCCCCTCCTATTTCTGTCACCAGATGATTTCATCTTGCAAAATGAAGCCTAGCCACGTTGCTGTGGATGCATAACATCAAAATCTCACCTATCCCATCCCCTCTAACTGCTGGTATATAGACCCTAGGAGGGTTTACATGTTTAAAATGAGGTGGTGTGATTGGATTTGCACTTCTGTATCCCTTTGTTATAAGACTGTTATAGGCTTTGGAAGACCCGGTGACCCTTTTGTCTCCTGATGCAAAAGGGCATGAATCAGAGTTTCCAGGAGGGATAGGAGACATTTTCAAGTCTTCAGGGGCAGGGACTTACCTGACATGTCTGTTTATGCATTTGAGGAAGTCTGGGAAGCCACAAGCATGGGCTAATTTCACTACCTGAGGGAAGAGAGGTTGGACTCCATATGACCAGCACTGCTGCTGACATCATTCCTTTCTCTGCTTAAGCAGTTATAGGTGAATTATACTTATGCAGGCATCCAGATTCTGCCTTGTGATGGTGCTGTCATCATGTTGCATCAGGGCCTGGGATCATTTGAATCCATTTTGTACCAGGCTCAGATACTAGATGGCCTTGATCTGGAGTATAGCCTGAAATGAATTTGAAAGGGATTAGTTCCTCAAATGCAGATTTTTTTAAAAAGTGGATGCATTTTTTTGACTAGTATTAGATGTCTTCGAGGTAGTTACTGTGATCCTTGGGTGCCACAGGAAAAGCTGAGGTACATCTTATAAACCAGTTTTCACTTGCAGCACTAAAAAATGGGTTATGAGTCTCTCTTGTGTGGTCTTTTTCCTACAAGCTGTTCATTTAGCTGGGAGAATGAAAGATGGCTATTTCTGAAATTACTAGCAAGAATGTATATTGTACAGTTGTAAGCTGACTGTAAAGATGACCTGAATGAATATCAAAAATACAGCTCGGAGCATTTTGCATGGGAAACAAAGATGCTTTTAAGCCCTCCTTTGTTGTGAGTATAGTCCAGCAGCTAATTCCAGTGAAATAGATGGGGCATTGGAAGCACTATTAGTTGGTGCTTGAGTTGTAAAGTTTTTCTTTCTTCCTGATCTTGAATGTGGGGTGAGTTGCTTTGTGCAGCAAAGGGGGATCGCGAGTAAAAACTAATACAGCGTTTTACAGCAGTATGGGTCATTTGAGAAGCAAGCTGCTCTGCTGTACTGAACATAAAGGGAAAGTGATTTTAAAACATAACCACCACTTTGAGTAGTACTAGCCTAGATTATACCTGAAGAAATGTTTTGGCCCATGCATCGCTCCACACCACCCTCCATCTGCCCACATCTGTGACATGTGGTCATTACATTTGAACCACAGCTATCTGGCTCATGAAGCAGTGCATCAACAGTAGATTGAAATTTTAATATAAAGTCAAAAGCTCATCGTAGTGAATTCTGAGTATTCTGATTTTTATAGCTTGTTGTGGGTTTTCCGGGTTTTGAGGCCGTGTTCTATTAGTATTTTCTCCTGATGTTTTGCTTGCATCTGTGGCTAGCATCTTCAGAAGATCTGGTGGCATGGACGTGTAACAGAGTATATATACTTGTATAGTCCCCTGGGTGGGAGGGAGCAATTTGCATGTGTTACAGTTGGCCTATTGTTAAATGGGATATCCCCCAGGTTTGTATTGTTAGTCAGGGGATATGCATAACAGTGCATTAAGTACATTAGCAGCCCATTGTGTTGTTCCCTGTAGAGGGACCTCCAGGGTCTGGGGTGTTTATTGGTGTTTTAGTTTTTTAGATGTTCTTCAGTACCGTAGAATTTTGTTATTTTAGTTTCTTCTTTCAGTAGTAGAAATTGTATTTTGTTTATTTCCAAGGCCTCTCTTCGTGTGAATTGTCCATATTTTCAGGATTTCATGGCTCTGCATACTAACACCAGTATATATACTCTGTTTCACTTCCATGCCACCATATCCTCTGAAGATGCCAGCCACAGATGCAGGCGAAATGTAAGGAGAAAATACTAATAGAACACGGCTTCAAAACGCGGAAAACCCACAACAACCTATGGATTCCAGCCGTGAAAGCCTTCGACTTTACATATTCTGATTTTGTCATTTGGCTTTTTACTTGACTACAGCCAAGTTTGCGCAGTCAAAATGAGCTGCAAATATAGTTGGAATGTCTCTTTCAGATCTCAAGTTCAGACAGAATTCAAAATGTGAAATGGATTTAGATAGCTTAAATCTTCCAGAAAGGGACTTGCCCAAACTTTGTTGCATAAATGCAATATTTGCTGTAAGTCATTCAGAGAAAGAACAACTTGTAATAGAATCAAGTTTTGCCTCTATGTTAAGTTGATTGTCCTGCCAAATGTGGAAGCAGCTGGAGTGAGAATTAACAAGGACCCTCTTCTTGTTGTTTGAGCTTAATTTCTAAGAGGGGAGCTGAGATCAAGGAGTAGGTTTCTTTGTTTTCCTTGTCTGCTTTTTCTTTCTGTATAACAGGGATGTTTTGGTGGGCAGCACCATATATGGAATTATGGGATTTTGCTCCGTAGGCTTCTTGCACCCACACACTTCTACACCCACACATTTCTAGGAAGCCTTTCTGACATCATCTCCTTCTTTCCCCCTTCCCCATTTCTGTGTCTGGCAGCCTCCTTCCTTGTTCCTGTGCTTTTTATAGAGCGCAGTTTAGAAACTTATATTCTCTTCAAGCCGCAGAACTTCTTTAAGACTGAGAAAATTAAAAACCACAAGCACCATATTTTGGCAAGAAAACCAGAGTTTACCTGCTTCACTAGGAGAAGAGAGAGAAGTCAGAAATAATCATTTGTGGTAGCTGTTTTATTTAATGGACCCAGTGAAGTATTTCATGGCTCAATATCACATATACTCCTGGATCACACACATATCATCTCCCAAGATAAACACTCGGGTTTGGCTTATGGAATCATGCTTTCTGCAACTAAACCAAAACTCACTGACCTGTTGTGCAATATGTCATATCTATTCTCAAATGACTCTCCTATCTTGCTGTTCATATTTTTCTCCAGCTTTCCTAATATGATAACTACTTGGCTTTAGCTTGGTTCCTCCCCAGCCGCTTCTGTTGTTGGAGCAGCTGTCAATGCAGTGAGGAAGTGCATCAGCTTTGGATCAACGCTGTTTACACATTTCTGTCCCCTTGGGCCTTGGTTATAATTTCCTCC
Organism: Iguana delicatissima; assembly: GCA_948472985.1. NCBI lineage: Eukaryota > Metazoa > Chordata > Lepidosauria > Squamata > Iguanidae > Iguana > Iguana delicatissima. The sequence goes on along the minus strand of CAOKZL010001868.1, from coordinate 187,315 downwards.
TCTCCCAAATATTTGGTGCTTATTGGTAGCATTAATTATGATGATTATTATTTGGGGGAAGAAAGAGGATTCTACTGCCTGACTATTAAGAAATAGGAAAAGAAAAGGTGGCTGGTGAAGAACAGTGGTTAATGGGAGCAATCCATTAAAAGCATGGTGGTGATGGAATTTGGGGAAGTTTTTACTCCCCCCCTATTTCCAAAAGCCCCTATGAGATGTGGCTCTGAAAACTTAGGAACAGAACCCAAAATTGGTATATATGCCCCTGGTGGGTTACAAGTGCAACTGAGCAGCAATTAGAACCCAGGCCTCATAGATCTCTGTTAGGGCACCTGCATCCTGAGAGTTCCTTGCCACTCTGGGATTAATTTCATGTAGCCCTTGGCTCTGCTTGACTCTCTGGGTGCTATGGGCTCACTCTTACTCTCTATGTCAACCTTCTGGGAATCACTTCCTCTTCTGATTCATGGTATATAAAGAGGTTGAGAAGGGATGGGTGGAACAGAGAGAATGAGTGAGAGAGAAGGGGCTGCAATCCTGCAAAGCTCCAAATTCTAACCCCAATTGGTTCTGGGTTAACTCACTGTCCATTGCAACCCCTGTGTGACTCTCATTGTGGGTCAGCCTTCCTCAATAGAAAAAAAAAAGAGGGGGGTTCCTTGACTGTGCAATAGTATAAGAAGCGTGGCTGAATAACATTTTTAGTTGCTGTTTGCAGGGCTTTTTAAAAAAAATCTTTTGCTCTGCCTCTGTGGTGTGCAAACTCGGAACATATTAACGTGATTTCTTCTGCTGGCATAATGTGTACAGAATTTCAAATTCAACTTTTCTCAAGGGCAGAATTTTAACTTTTGCAGCACTAAGGATTTACTGGCATCTCAGTCAATCCGTGTAAGTGTTTGCAATTCATGTGTCATGTGCTGGTGCTTGCTGTCCGTCACCATGTGTATAGACTGTCTGCCTGCTTGCTTGCTTGTGAAGTTGTTGCACTCCTCCTCCTCCAGCTCTGCTTGGAAGTATCCCTTGTTCTTCAACCAGCACAGCCAGATTTCCCCATCAGCTTTCTCCTTGGGCGGACAGGGTTGTGAAACAATTAACGGCTGCCTGTGCTGTTGGAGCCACTATAGGACTTTGCTGCTGCTGCTGCGCCCTTCAATGGCAGCCTCTACATTTCCCCTGCTTACTTGCATGCCTCACTGGTGCATCCAGCCTAGCTCCTGTACTCTCAGACCGCTATCCATCTAGGCACACTGATCAGGTTTTTGTGCTTCCCAACCTTCTGCCTGCTTCTTCTTTCATTCACCTTTGGAAGGCTGGGATGGGATCATGCTCTATTTCACATTCTTCTAACTTTGCTTTTGCTGCATTACATTCTCCAACTTGTAGCGCTTTTCTCCTCTTTGCTTCTTAGCTGTTAGCTCTCCCAAACAAGTCCTCCCTCTCTTATTGCTGCTGCTGCTGCTGCTATTGTTACTGCTGCTCGTGACTCAATAGCCCTAAGCCATGGGCTGGGACGTGCCTGGATTTGACTTTTTGGGGCTGGCTATGCTGGTACATCTTGGCACGCTGGGTTAGTGCAGAAGTTCTACCAGGTCACGCTACAGGTGCCCAGCTGGCTTCTTCACTGTGTAAGCCACCACCCAGCTGGGAAAAAGACAAGCAGAACCTGAAGAGGATGGGAGACGAATACAAGGATCCCCAGTCAAACCAAGGTGCGAAATCATGGGCTTTTGAAAGGGGTGGGGAAGGGATCAGGCTGGGTCACAAGGTTGCTGGAGCCAGGTGGACTGCAGCTGCCTGGCCTCTCCACTGGTAGCTTCTCCTGAGTTCAAGCAGCCATAGCAATTCTCTCCCATCCCTCCCTTAGCTGCAAGATGTTTCCCTACAACCCTTTAGTGGAAGTTTATTGAGCAAGCAGGTATTTCTGTGCTGTGTGGAAAGCTCTCCCCTGCCTGTGCAATCTCAGGGAGTCAGAGTGGTGAGATCTGCATGATGTCTGTTCTGTGTTTGTCTGCACATTAGTTGCATGGCTGAAGAATCATCTGTACATTAAACTCTTGCTCTTAAGAAAGCTGAGTGTTAAAACTTTTAGCAGTCTGGTTAGAAGTCAGTGTCTTGAATACTCTTTTATTTGGTCCTGCGTACTTAATTTGAATCTGAGTTGATCCCTTAATAAAAGCATTCTGTACAACTTATGGGTTTGTTTTGTTGTTGTTGTTCTATGCATGTTGATTGTAAGTGCAGCTGTCACAGGGAAGAGGTATCTCCAGTTCTGGATACCTAAACAGATGTTATCATTGAGTTAGACAACTGGCCCATCTAGTCGTGTGTGGCAGTGGCAGTCCTGCCTGCCAGTGGTTCTCCAAGATCTCAGATACTGAGGTCCTTCTTGACCTTGCTACTTGAGATCCTTTTAACCAGAAATGTCAGAGACTGTAAGCAGGCATCTTCTGTGTGCAACAAATGTGCCTTGCCATGGTGCTGTTGCTCTGTGTGTGTGTGTGTCTGCCCAAGATCAAAGTGTAGTTTCTGCTGTCTTTGTGTTTAGCACCATTAACAGTGTGGACAGACCTGGTTGTACTTCTGTCCTCATTGAAAGCTGTTTAGGCATGTGGGATGTTAGAATGGGGAACCTTTGGCCCTCTAGATGTTTTGGACTTCAACTCCCAGAAGCCCTGATCAAGATAGCCAATGGCAAGGGATTGTGGGAGTTGTAATCCAAAACATCTGGAGAGTGAAAGGTGCCCCATTCCTGCCCTGTGGCCATATAGGCACACAAAGCTGGTCTTGTGGCCTGTTTTTCAATTGCTCTGCCCTTCTGGGAGCATTCAGAAGATGCATGCTCATTTGTTTGTAGCTGACATCCACATAATTCAGCAGCTTTGCTTATACAGGAAGCTGACACCTTTTGACACACTATTATCTAACAATGTGCTCTTATTTCCATTAATTCGATAGATGTTCCGTGCTTTCATTCTTGCCTATGGAGGCTCACTTGGAACCATTTGCATGTGCATGCTGCTTGCAAAGTGATGGGTGGGGGAAAGGCCCCAAGCCAGCTGAGAGACTTTGCAAGCAGTGCATGGTTGTCTGTCCCAAGTGAGCCTCCATAAGTCCTTCATGCTCCATCCAGTATGTACAGTACATGCATTTCACTTTTCAACCAACTTCATTTTCTAACAGTGCTACAGTCCCTAACCTGTCAGTTAAATGGGGGAAGACTGTACTAGGATTGGTTTTAACTGTAGACAAAGCAGTAAAACTGACTAGCATCTCCAATGTTTCAGAAGCCCCTTACTCACTAGTGCCTGAGAATAAGGTGATCTTTCCCCTGCTTCTCAGAAACACTGTCCGGGATGAGGCAAGGCCCTGCCATTTGATGGAGGTAGCCCAACACACCCAGTCCATTCACTGAATTCTTGTCCTCTCTGTAATATTTTCTGCCACAGTCTAAAGTCTGGAACGAGCAACAAGTCTTATACTTCTGCTGTCCTGGGTTTCAATTTTCTGTTTGTATTCCTAGCAACTGGTTTCTTTAAAAACAAACAAACAAACAAACAAACTTCATGGCACACATGGGTTCCCCACAGTTTGGAAAAGTTACTTTGGGGGGAATTACAGCTCTCAGAATCGTGGTTGATGAAAATTGTGATTTTTTTTGAAAAAATACCATGTAAATATAAATTAGATTTTTAAAAATTTAAATCAGATTTCAAAATTTTCTTTAAACAGTAAGAAAAAGGAACCTAAGTCAAATAAATCATCATGAATGCTAATTATATAACTTCTAGTTATAATCTATGAATATGGTAATAGCAGGCTATTGAGATGGGAGATAACATGATCAGTACTATTTTGCAAATGGGGAACATGAAGAGCACTCTTTCTGTTGGTTTTGCCTCTAAGTGCAGAATTTAAAAAGGCCAGTGAATATAGAAAATTTGGAAGGTGAAGTAGCTATGAACAAGGAGGAGGACTCTGGATATACACACAAGGGGATATAGCTGGGAGTGGGCAAACTCAGGGGGTTCTCCCCCAAGAAGAATTGTGCTTTCCAGATGAAATTGTCCATTGCTCCCCAGATTTCTAGCATTGCAATAACTTAAAACTTGGATTAATCATATAGAAAAACAGCACAGACTTTAAAAGGGAAGGGGCAGGCAAAGTTACTAAGGAAAAGTGAATATATATAGCAAATCGAAGAGTTCTAGATCTGAATGATTTTCAGTGTTTCACTCTCTGCAGTACAAAAAAATGTTATGGCAGGGGCAGAATTCTTATTTAAAGGAACAGTGCCTTCATTTTGCCCCCTGAAGTGACCTCAATTTTTGTTGAACTGAAAATTAATTTGAAAACAATTCAGAAAAATTGTTTAGTGTCTACCTTCTGTTGAACATGTATTATGGTGATATTGAGCAATAATATGCTTCTACTAAAATGATGATTAAAAAGAATATTTTGCTCTAATGATCTGAAATATGATTTAAAACATTAAAGCTGAATCCTTCAGAGAAGCAGTTTAAATCAAATCAACCTTCCCCAGGATGAGATTCTGAAATCTGTAGTTTCCAGCCTCTGCAGACTATCAGCATGTATTTCTTTATAGATTTATATATCTGTATATCTGTGTCTATACACACACACACACTGCCCCTTAGCCTCTCGGTGTAGTCATGGACACCTCTTGTATCCAAAACCTTCCTGAAGTCTCACTAGCACTTTCTGTTCCAGTTGTTACTTTTGTCTTGAAACTTTAGCTTTTTTTAATTCTCCATTGTGTTAATGGTATTTGGTTTTAACTTCAATGCCTGGGGTTCCATACTGGGATGGATAAATAAATACACTTGCACTTAACACTTTGTTTCCTGTTGTTTCATCTCTTGGTAGCTCTTTTTGTGTCCCAAACAGATGGGACATCAGAGATCTCCAGTTTGATTTCTCCTTTTGCAAAAAGCAAAACCTGGAAACTTAACAGTAGTACCGGAATTGGGTTGGATGAAGATGGTGGTATGTTTTCCTCCAAAGCCAGTATTTGCTGATAGGGAATATATATTGTTACTCAGCCCATGGGGGGCATTTACATCCAATAAATGATTACCTTTCTGCACAGCTATCCCAATTGGAATAATTTCTGACAGCAAATATTTAAGCAATGGAAAATTTATTCACTGATTTCCAGGATCTTGTCTACTTTGTTCTGTGTTTCTGCATGTTTATTTGATAGCTAACCTTGGGCTGTATCAAATCTTTAATCTAAGGACAAACACTTGCCTGCAAACAACCTCTTCAAGCCTTCTCTTACACAGGTTAATTCTCAGATGAAATATGGTATTCGCTACTTTTTTCCCTAGGTCTTGGGCTAACACTATGAACTTTAAAAACTAGTCTGTCTGATGCACATGATTCCTCTCCCTAGTTCCAAAGTGCACCAAAGTATTCTAGAGCTTAGGCTCTTAAATCAGGCCATCCCTACAAAGGGGATTGGGGTGTGTCCTCCACTCCTGCTTCCAAGATTTTCAGAATTCTTTCTCATTTGCAGTGCTTCGAAATGTCTTGGGTTTCAGTTGCAATTGAACTGGCAAATAAGTCATAAAATGTACAGTGAAGCTCACTTTCTTCTCTTGCAATGTCAATAACATTGGCCAGGCCTGTGTATCACTTGTCACTTATCTGGGTTTTAGTTCCTTTTAATGCTTGGAAGTTTGTTATGTTAAGAGTTTTCCTTAAACCCCTCCAGCTGTTTGTGGCATGGAAAAAGTGACAGTGGAAACACAGAGGAACTGGGAGAAATCTGTGAGGCCAAACACCACTGCCTAGTAGTATAGGCAACAAATGAGCCCTTTTGGCAATAATACAATACTTAATCCCCCAGAATTGGTATCTGTTGACAGAGTTACTGATTCTTTTGCACTGTACTACGACCACACAAGTGCTTTTGTTACATGTTCTTTTAATAGCTTGAATGCTGCTTGGCATCCAGTAAAAGCAACATCTTGAGCCAAGGACTGTCTTAATGGTATTTTTTCAATTTGTCATCTCTGAAAATTTGCTATTGGCATTGCTATAAACTTTTGGTAGATACGACTTATTTTGACTAGGTATTTCAGTGATGGCTAATGATTTATGTGGCACTATGTTTAACCTTTCTTAACAGTTTTTGCTCTTGTTGTTTTCGATACGTGTAAGGTATGTCATCTCTCAAAGGGCACATTTGCATTTTTCTTTATACTGTTTCAGATTTCCATCTTGATCCTTGCCTAGAATTAGTTTCCGGTCTCATTTTTTTCCTCTAGCCTTTCTTCACATTAGATTGTTATTTATGAGAAGTGACACCATTGGAGTAGCTAATATACATAGCCTCAAACTTTCATTGTCCAGCTAGTTTTGCTAGAATCCACTAGTGCTATTGAAATTTTTCCTCTTCTGGTTCAAATGTTTCTCTCACACTTCTTCAGAAGGTTTAAACCTAATGGTCTAATCATCAGAGCATACTGGCAATCATCAAGAACTGTTTTAAGAAAAACCCTGCTCTTGCTAAGTCATAGGTGATATCTTTGAAAGTAGAGATTGAAAATATTTGCTTCAGAATTTATCTGTTCAAAGCTCCTTAAGTCCCTCTGTAAGTCTGTCCCAGTCATGTCCAGAAGAGTTAAACTGATGGCCAGAGCCATCTTTAGCATTAGTGAACTGACAAATGATCCACCACATCCAAACCCTAGCACCTCACCTCAGCCAAGGTAGGAGGTGAATGTTTTCCCTTTTAAAAAATGTCTGGGGGATCTATGGTATTTTTAATTCCCTCCCCCACTGAAACCAATGTGTACATGTATGTGTATGTATGTGCCTTCAAGTTCCTTGTCTACTTATGGCAACCCCATGAATTTCATTGAGTTTTCTAGGCAAGGAATATTCAGAGGTGGTTTTGTCAGTTCTTTCCTCTGAAATATGCCCTACAGCACCTGGTATTCATTAGTGGTTTCCCATCCAAGTGCTAACCAGGGCTGACCTGCTCTGCTTCCAAAATCAGATGGGATCTTGTGCCTTTCAGGAAATTTGAAGGGGAAATTAACTGTGGCAGTTCTAGGCTGGCATAGTTACCAAGCCCAATCCTGAATCCTAGGCCACTTCAACTATGTCCTTCCTCTTTGCCACCCTATCCACCCACCCATTCATGGACCCACCCACTAGGTCTGGGAAGATATACTCACTGTTTGGATGTTCTGTGCCTTGAATATACCCTTTATATTTTCGGCTCCCCCTTGTGAACTTCCTTCCTTCCTTCCTTCCTTCCTTCCTTCCTTCCTTCCTTCCTTCCTTCCTTCATTTATATCACAACTTTCTCCCAATAATGGGACTCAAGGAGATGCCATTGAACTGAAGCATATGGCTGCCAATGGATTTATTTTTTATAAGGTATGGAATAGTCTACTGTATGAAATGCCAGCTGAGCTGCTTTCTCTTTTTGTTGCAGTTCAGATTCCAATTAACAAAGCCTGTACAGTGGGCCCTGCTTTACCACAACCTCTGCATGCGCAGTTTCCAGTTCATGTGGCGCATCACATCCCTATACCTAAAATGGTGGTGTGTCCAAGTGCACATTGCTGCCATTGAATATAATGGGACATGAGCATATCTGTTTTTCTCTATTCACATGGGTTCCTGGAACAGAACCCCATAACATACAGAGGGCTCAATGTAGTCTTTTTCCAGGATATTTGAATCCTGTGTTACAAAGTTTGTAGTGCTATGTATGATTTTTAAAGATGCAGTGCTACTTTGTGCTCTTGTTCCAGTTTTAAAATTAAACTTTTCATGATTGTTTTTATGAGTATCTACACACCACCCATGATCCAGAATGGAAGAATTTAATGCAGCAATAAAGAAAAGTTGTGGTGTTTTGCTCATTTCTGCCTGTGCTTCACCTTTACATTTTTGTCTGTTTTTTGTACAGGGAGCCGTTGTCTTTCAGTGCCTCATTATCTGACCACCTGCTCTTTTGATGCTTCCAAATTAAGGACAATTTCCATTAATTTGATGGGGGTTCTGCACTTTCGTCAGTTCTTCTTGCCTATGGAAGCTTACTTGGAACCACTCGCATATACACACAGCTTGCAAAGTGAGTTGAGAGGGGAAATAAAGATGATGAGCTAACTGAGAGACTTTGCAAGCAGCACACATACAGTCCGTCCCAAGTGAGACTCCATAAGTCCCTCATGCTCCCTGCAGTACATTAGCTGGGTTTCACTTTTCAACCAATTCCATTTTTTGACAGTGCTCCAGTCCCTAACTTGTCAGATAATTGAGGGAAGCCTGCACAATATAAAATGATTAGATTTGCCGCACGTCCTAGTTCTTTCCATAGATTGGACAAAGCTTTTATTTTATTTTATTTTATTTTATTTTGCTATGGCTGATATCAAATTTACAGGAAGCCTTTTGGTGCTTTTTCATGTCTCTGGAATACTGTTAGGCCTTTTCTTAAGGCCTGGACTTCCTTTGCCTAGAAATAATCTTCCAAGCCTTCTGAAATACTTTATGAAATATTTTTCGTTTAGAGTAACCATGTGCATTGTTACTGCCCAAACTCTGTCATTTGGTTTATTGGCACTTCTTTTGCCCTTTTTTGTGCCCATCTTGTGTACCTGGCTTAAATAATTGTCTCTAGTCCTGCTCAGACATTTGCGCCCCTCCATGATCAGAATTGCTTGAGGGCCCCCACAGTGCATCATTATTCATTTCATTAATTTGCCATGCTTTGGGGTAGAACTTTTCTGCTCATGCGAGTTCTCTCTACTGTTTAGAACCTTGAAAAAATGGCATTCTCAACTGTACAGGGAGCCTACACAACTAGAGGAGGCCCTCCACTTCACAGGTTTCTCTTCCAGAAGAGATATGCAATGAGGACATGGGTCCAACACTCTTCTGCAACTTGAAAATATTCCGATAGCACAGAGGGCTTCTCCCTCTCCCCCTCTCACCTTTTCCCTCCCTCTCTCCCTCTCCCTCCCTCCCTGCACCCCGAGTCTGTCAAATCTTAAGCTACAGGCCCAGAGCTTTGAAAATTTTCCTTCTGGATCTCTCAGAATCCTCAGCCAGCTTTGCTGCCTGGAGCATTCTTGGATCTGTTATCCAAAAACAACTTTCTAAGCTCTATACACTACCCCAAGATAGGCATCTGAGGACTGCCACATTTTGAAGTACTACTCGCCAAACCCCTTAGCATTGGCCATGTTGCCTGGGGGTGAGGGGAGAGGCTCCAAATATCTGGAGGACATCTGGTTGCGTACCTCTGTAGCACCTGATTTACATGACTTTTCAAACTCAGAAGAGTTCTAGTAGAAATATTTGTGCTTTTCACAATTAAAGTTTGTCTTGGAAACATAGTTAGCTTCAAAACAACATGAAATGTATTAATTACCTCTTTTGTACCTTAGACTGGCATATAAAGACACAATTGAAGTCTCCTTCCCTTGAAACGCAAAGCATCTCCAATCTATATTTCCACTATTTGTGCTCTGCAATGTTTCCTTTAAACACCAACATTTGTGGAATCTATAGCTGGTTCATTTTCTTGCTTCAGTGTTTTAGTCTCAGTATGTGTCATATTTATTTCTGTTGTAAAAAGATGCCACGTCACAGACTGAAATACGAAACAGACTTAACATCATCAAGCACTTAGTATAATTGAACTCAAGATGGTTGCTGCTGATAGTTTCAGATCTGAGTAATGTCCAAAACTGCTTACCTCCCAGCATCCATTTATAGAATACTTGGTTCCTGCACTTTGTTTTTAAGGTGGCTTTGTTTCTATCCTGTTGTAGGGCAGTTTGAGGGGGAGGAATATGTGTTCTCTCTACTTGAGACGCTGCTGCTTTTATGCCATGGGGAGATTGCTGGCAAGTCAATTTTGGCTTATGGTGACCCAATCAATGAGTGATCTCGAAGAGCCCCCATCATCAACTGGCCTGCTCGGATTTTGCAAGCTTCTTTGATTGAGGCAATCTGCCTGTAACATGGTTTTCTTTTTTTCCTACTGTCCTCTATTTTTCTGCCTTCCACTTTACTATCTTTCCCAATGAGTCATATCATCTCATCAAAAGTGGAAAGAATGGCAGCCTCAGTTTTGCCATCTTTACTTCTACTGGGAGTTCAGGCTTGATTTAGTCCAGAATCCATCTATTGGTCATTCTGTCAGTTTGTAGTATTGTTACCCTGTGAATTGGGGGTCCCGGGAGAGGTGCCCAAATAACCAAACAAACCTAGCAAGATGGGGAAAATTAGCTGGAGCACTCTCTTGGCTAACGAGAGGCAGGGCAACGCAGCAGGATCTTTTACCCTATGTCTGCAGCGTCAGGTCAGTGAGCAGGCAAATGGTTCAAACAACAATTAAGATTTTTTAAACAGTTATTAAAGAAAAGCACAAACACACTCCTAACTAGAAAAGAAAAATAGAGTTTCAAGGGGAATGGGTGATACGCCACCTGTCCTGAAGTCCTGGGGAAGCCAATTGAAGAGGAAGAAACCCAACGTGGCGGCCGAGGGGAATCTGCTGAACTGAGCGGCAGCAAGGAAGAGTAGAAGTCCAAGCGATCCAGCGAGAGTTCTGAAGAGCTCTCAGAGCGGGGGATTTTTATAGGGGAAAGAACAACCACAGGCTAGTCCGGTCTTGGGCAAAAACAATAAGTTTTGGGTTGGATACAATGCCTCCAAAGGTCAGAATTTGCATGATTGAGTTAAAGTCCGAATTGACAATGGTATGGCCGGTACGTAGATGCGGCTAGCTCGGCAGTTAAGTACCTAGCTCGCCAGGGTGTCCTCTCAGGGCAGAGGACCTCTTTGTGGTAACGTGCATTTGTAATGAAGGTGTTTGTTTCGGGAAGTCCCCTAAAGCAGATCTGGCAATATCTGGCTTGGTTTGGTGGGAACAGCAAGTAGTAGCCATGCCTAGCTTCGCACTTGTTCGGCGGGCCTCACAAACACTTGGCTGGTGGCAAAGTAGGGCCGAATTGCGATATCAAAATGATATCTTTGGTTCACCAAAGGCCAGGCCAGGATACGGTGGTAACAGTATCCATAGAACTCTCCCCCAGCACAACATTTTAAAAGACTTAATTCTCTTCCTGTCATCTTTCTTCACCATCCAGCAGTGAGAACCTTACTTATAATAATGGAGGAGCAGTTCAGAGAAATGCAGAAAATGGGCCTGCCTTGAAACTACGGCCTTAATTGCTTCAAAGCCTTGCCCTATGATCCAGGTAGTACAAAAGGGCTGACTGGCACTGATCAATAAATCGCATGTGGACACCACTCTCTTCTGCTTTCTCATCACATTCTATAGTCTATGGTTCAGCCCCCATAAGTTGAGTCATGAAGGCCGGGGGAAAAAGTGCAAGAAAAAACTTTTTTCCCTTATTTCTTCAAAGGGTTTTTCCTCTAGATTTGGCAATTTTTTTAAAAAAATTAATTATAGAATATTTTCTTTTAGAATAATGAAGAAATGTTTAAAACAAGGTGTTGATATATTTACTAGCTTACAATTATTTCTGAAACAATGTAACGGAATGAAATTTAGGTAGGACAATATACCAGTGTGGTATAGTGGGTGACCTTGGGCGCATCACATACTCTCAGCCCCAGGAAACCCCATGATAGGTTCACTTTAGAGTTGCTGTAAGTTTACTTAATGGCATACAGCAGCAACATGTACAGTATTGGAGCATTGCAATTCCTGCTTTTGGTTTCCCTTTCTTATTTCTGTTTATGGGAATGCATGCTTTACACCTTGACACTATGGAGGACTGAAGGAGACAAAATATATATTTTTTTTATTAATAGTGGGTGATTTTCTCCCATTTATTTATTCGCTTACTCTTTGCAAAAACAAAAGTGAATCCTGACAGTTAAGGTGTTCCTTTACAGTTCAGGGCCTACAGTTGAGCTCAAATTGTAATGGCTTGTTTTAAAAATTAATTTCTAAGGTATTGTTTGAATAAACTGTACTTCTAATATATCAAACATTATGCCAAACCGAGTAAGACACATTAATTTTTCTGTTCCAAAATAACAAAGTGACTTTCATTCTTTAAAGGATGCTAATTTTGCATTTTTTCCAAGGACGTAAAATTGTTTCTAAAAAAATGTTGCCTGTAACTCTTTATTTCCAGGCTCTGGATCTGACTTATGGTGACCTAAAGCAAACTTATTATGGGGTTTGCTGAGGGTGAGAGTGTGTGACAGTGGGTTTCCATGGCCGAGTGTGGAATCAAACCTTGATCTCCAGGGTTGTAGTCCAGCGCTCAAACTGCTACATCTGGCTCTCAGAATCTGCCTTACAAAGATGTAATAAAACAGACCAAGGAAGCAGGGTATGCAGTGCACTTCAAGCACATTTTATACCTGTTGATAGTAAGCATCATTTTGGTCAGTATTAGTGTTGTCACGTATTCTACGTAGGGATGTCGTTCTTTATCTCAGGAATCAAGAGAGCATATAGTGTCTTCTTAGAGGTTTCACACTGCAGCCCTCAACCCAAGGCTAGGGAACCCATGGCCCTCCAGTTGTTGTCAGAATTCATTCGCTTGGCCCCTGCTCAAATGGCCTGTGGTGAGGGGGGACAGGTGTAGCAGTTTGTCAATATCTCAAGGGCCAAAGCTGTCCCCTTTCCTATCGTAATAGCTGTATGCCAAAATAGTCTGCCCAGCTGATCTTTTCAGGGAATGGAGGAACTACTGTTATTGTTTAGTGGCTTCATAGGCTGTACCACTGGCTGCATCTCTCTGGTTGTATCTGTTGTTAAATGATGTGCAAAAATGAAGACAGATATAATTATCATAGAAGGGCATTTTGGAAGCTTTTTTAGTACAGCCCAAACTACCAGGGCAAGAAACGTGTTCTTCAGCTTTCCTGAGTGGTTCTGTTTTTGACTGTGGAAAAGAAATATTTAGCTGTGGAACAGCACCAACTGACTAGCACCTGTGATGTCACCAACAAAACCCTTCCCCCTCCACACTTCACAAGACGCTTTTAACAACTATTTCTAAGCTATAGTACGTCAGGTGTTCGTAGCTATTTTGTTAAAACTTCAAGTGGATGGCTCCATTCTTTTTCTCTTTCACTGTGAGAAAAATTATACAGTCTACTGGGCCAGCCCTAGCATTAGATGTCACCTCAGGTGACAGATGTCAGGTGGGGAAGGAGTGGCAGCAAGTTTTTGGAGGACAAAGCTCTGTACGCAACTAGAGCCTACCTAATTTAGCTGGCTGACATCAGTACAGCGCAAGATGCTGCCCCGTGGCCAAAATTAAAGTAAGATTCAGTTGCTGGTCTACTTGGCTTCCATACATAGAACTAAGCACATGTGTGGGTATGTGGTCATCTTGTACTTCCCTTCAGGCAGCTAAATGGCTTGGCCTAGCCCTTCCACTCCTGCAGCTGTGGTGCTCACAGTGAGCTTTGAAGTAGTGCAGAGTGTATGAAACATGCCCTCCTTCTGAACAGAAAAGGCTGGTCCCAGCTTATGTATCTCTCTGACGCCTAAGAGCCCTTAGGTAGCTTTGAGTCCCCAGTGATGTGTACAGGAGCCCATGCTCCATCATTTTTGCTTGGTGACAAATGCCCCAGAGTTTGGGTGGGGAGCAAAGTGGCTGCCCTCTGGTTCATTGCTATGTATGTTCCTGCTGCATCAGCGCCAGAGAGGCAAGGGGCTTAGATAAGGACACTGGAAATATTTGGAGAATTTGGTTCAGATGCAGCCTTTGGGATCCTAGCAATCTTTCCTGGAGAAGAGATGCTGGGATTCTTTTTCTCATAGAAACATGGCACAAATCCCCATCTCTAGACTTTGAGTGCTGACTTTTCTAAGAAAGTGACTTGTGTCACACGCAAATAAGCAGATACATATTGTTTATTAACCTGGAACTCTCATTTGTTTGTGCTACAGTTGTAAAGTGAGATACAGTTAATGTTTTTAAAGAGTGAAATACCTTTTTCTAAGAAGGAGCACCTCTTTCATAGTGTGTATTCATGTATGTAAACATGTTTGTGGGTGTTTGTATTTCAAATATGTGCAAAATGAGTTTGTCAGAAGTGGCAGCACAAGAAATAAATGTGTTTGTACATACCACAGGAGACAGTGTCCTCTCTGGGCCACTTTCAACCCTCTCAAATCACTGTCAGCCAAAACTCTGTGATAAAATGCTTTGCTGAAGTCCCAGTTGTGTTTTTCTCAAAACTTCTCTGCTTTCCTCATAATTTCCATTGTGTTACTCCCTATTTCAGGAATGCAGGCCCCTCTGACATTCACCTTCCTCCTCCTCTGTTGTCTTTTTCACAGACTAAGGATTAATCTTTACTTCTCAGCTTAATACTATTTCCATTTGCATTCTGTCTCAGAATTTTGGTGTTTGGTAACAATTCCATGCTACCCACTCCAATTTTATACTGTTTCTTTCTCAGAGCTCAGAAACAGGTAGCATATTTTTTTTATTCCAGTTTCAAAACTGCTTTTCAATATAACAGTAATTTAATTTCACTCCACATGTGATCTAACTGTAACTTTTTAGTTACTTGGATAATTACAAGATATGGCCTTATTACAAGATGGAGGAGTAATGTCACATAGTTCAGATGCTGCTTCTTGCAGGGTTGAGCTGGTGACAAGGTGCTGGGAAGGGTGTGTTTTTTGGAAGACAGGACAGGAGCTTTTAGCATTCAGATGTTTTTTTAAAAACCTGTTTAAAAATAGGTTTTTTTAACTTTTCAAAATCATAAAAACGTTGCTTTTAAAATAAATCTGTTATTATAATATTACCTAACAACTTTTGGGAATTTTGGAGGTCACATAAGTAACATAACTTCCCAAACTCTGATATTTTCTTTATGTGAAACAACTGTACATATGCAAATAAGTATCATGTATTGATACCTCTGCGGTATATCACTTCACTTTTAACTCTTTACAAATATTAAATATTGCATGTTTGTCATCCTATGTACTTAAGTAATGAATTAAGCAAATGTTTTCACCTTATTCTGTGACTCATCTAGCAGATGTTTTGTCTTAAAAGACAGTATAGAAATGTTATTCAATTAAAGAGAATATGATAGGATGGGCAAAGAATCTGGAACATTCGATCCCGTTACAGAAATGGGAAGATTCATGGAGGGATGTGAAGAAATATTGTATTAATATTAATTTAAAGGAAAATTATTACAAGCTCTTCTATCGTTGGTATTATACACCGGTACAAATTTCTAAAATAAGTAAGAATATAAAAGATACGTGTTGGAAATGTTCAAAGAAAGGGACGTTTTATCATTTATGGTGGTTATGTGATAAAGCTAAGGAATTTTGGAGAAAGATACATGAATGTATTGTTAATGCACTACAAATTAAATTTCCTAGAAGTCCAGAAATATATTTATTGAATATGTTGGATGACAGATACTTTAAAAAGAACTCACTGAGAAAAATGATGATTTATATGGTAACAGCCTCAAGAGTAGTTTTTGCAAAATTATGGAAGTCGAAGGAAATACCTACAGTAGAGGATTGGCTATGGAAATTGGACGATTTATGGGAATTGGACGAACTCACATCATTAATAAATGATAGATCGATAGCGTTGATTACCGAAGAATGGAATTTAGTAAAACCCCTTTGGGAAGCCCAGTGGGGAAGGAATAATTAAGAAATATGTAGAATTGGAGATTCAGAAGTGGAAATTAGAAAATAAACTTTGAAATTACATGAAAGGTAGTGGTATTATTCAGTGAATAGTGTAGTAAATGTTGGCCAAGGACAAGTATTGTATAACTATCCTCAAAGTATGTAGAGGAATAAGGGAAGGAGAGTAAGTAGGTATAAAAAATAAAGTAAGTGTTAGTATTAATAAAAGATAGTATTAAATTGTGTAATGATTTAATTAGATTACGTTTATATTTGTAAATTTTCTTTTTTTAAATGTATGTAAGATTTATTGTGATGATGGAATTTATGTAACGACAAGACATAATGAATGTTTTACTTATATATATATATATATATTTTAGTCAAATAAAGATAAAAAAAGACAGTATAGAAATGTTTTAAATAAATTACTCATCTAGAATAGTATGGTGACTTAGAGCAGTATAACAGGGTCAGGATTGCTAGAGATGTCTTAGCAACAAATGCATCAAGTGTGGAATTGGGGTGAGGGCATTCTTTGAGAAAATAGGTTCCAGTGAGGGTCCTCAGGCACATGTACATGCACAGATTTACCCTTCCACACTATGGCTGGCATTCTGTTAGGGACATACACACATTTAAGTTTCCTTTATGCATGCATATGACCTTTTTTGGATGCTACAGGGGTTGGTATTCCCTTTCTCCCTTTGCAGCAAACAAATCCTCCCTCACCCCATTTACTGAACAGCCTTTGAAACCCCCTGCACTAACTTTCTCTTTTTTGTGGGGAGTAGGCAAGAGTGTCAGAGAGTTTCCCCATAGTCAGATGCGAAATGATAACATCAGTGCTGAGATCTGTTGAAGTGGCCGGAGCCACGCTTCAGTGATCCTGCTTACTCCCCACAAAGCAGGGAGTGGCCATGTGGTGGGCTTCAGAATCTGTTCAGTAGGTCATGGGTGGTGTATGGCTCAACCTAGTATAAGTCTGCTATGCTGAGCCATATGGGATTGCAATCACTGCGTGTTCGCTGCATGGAAGTATTTCCCCTTGGGGAAGAACACCTTTCCCCTCCAAGCATTTTCCCTTGGTAGGGAAGCACTCCTTCTGCTCAGGGAGCATGGGTTGAACACAGGGTGGTCTCTGTTTCATAGTATGCCTCCATGCTCTACTTCTGTAATGTTAAACTCTTGACTTCATAGTCTCACAAACTCACTCCTCTTCATATGGAATTCAGGGATAGCCATGCAGCAAAATAAAATCCATAAAAGAGCAATACCATTATTGTTCAGTGAAAATAAATAAAACTCATTTTGCACATATTTTAAAGTTCCACTGGCTTCTTCATTGAGCAAAAGATGTTAAAAAACCGTACACAAGAAGACAAGTAACTGTGTTAGAGTCACAGGCCTACATTTTGTATCTGATGTTGTTTTTGTTGTTGGGTTGGGGGATCTTAGTGTAAGCAAAGGCCACTCACCCCTTGACCATGTGAGGACTGAGACAGAGTATAGGAAAAATTTAAACTCCATTAGCAGCAGTAAAATAAGTCCTCTTGGGATCCAGGATGTGTGTGTGTGTGTGTGTGTGTGCATGTGAAAGGACAGAAGCATCCTAGATCCCAAGTGGAGCTACTTTACTTCTGGTTGATCAGGAGTCAGACTTGAAACTGCTCTGATCCTCCTCCTGGCACCCAGATTAATCTCCTACCAAACAAATCCCATCACCTTTCCCCACCTGTATGCCAAAATCTGTTCTTTTCCATATGGCAATGTTTGGCTGCTTGACATAGAGGGGCAAATGGTGTCTGCCACTCTATCTCAGTCAGGTTGCCCAGTATCCAAAGCCAGCCAAGTTATTTTGGCACAGGAGGCAGAACATCCCTCAAACCCTTTTCTCCGATCCGTGACAGTAAAATTCAGGATCAGAAATGACTAATTAAGTAACCTAACAATTTCTTGCTTTTTCACAACCTCCTCAGTTGGCTGCCTGAGGTAACTGCCTCACTCTTGCTGATGGTAGGAAGAGACCTGCTTTCTTCTAGTACACCCTTCTGCTTGGGTTGCTATTCCTGCTTTTAATCCCATTTAGCACAGAGGCACTGATCCAATTTGTATCTCTCTCAATGACCTTAGGGCACATAGTGTATGTGCGCACGTGCATGTGTGTGTGTGTGTGTGTTTCTGTTTCTGTGCTGTCTAGGCTGGAATGAATGAGCCTCCAATGAAGGCAAGCAAGGAACAAGGCCTCCTTCTGTGTGTGTAATGAGCTCCCTCAGACAGCAGACAGCTCATGTCTTGGGAGGACCCAAACAAGCCCGCCTCTGTATTATACTCCTTGGAACAGCAGCCTGCAGAAAAACTAGAGGAACAGAGGCGTGGGTAGCCTCATGCTTTGAGCAAAACTAATCCAGGCAAAAGTAGATCCTAGATCCTATGGATGGTCCACATAGAGAGTGTATATTGGGACAATATTCCTAGGAAATGGTGAATGAAAATGTGCAGTATACCATTGCTTGCAACATGAGGGCCATGAGGTATGCCATTCCAGTACCCCATAGTCCTGGTTTCTTTTCATCTCCCTAGGCTGGTCAGGCTCAAGCTCAGATCAAGCTCTTGGGTATTTGGAGGAGTGGAGGGCTTGTTTTCTACTGCTGGTTTGTTAAAGAACAAAGATGGCAGAATTGCTGCCTGGGAAGAGTAGCAGTGTTTGCTCTTTGTTGCTCAACTTTCAAGTTTTTAATCAAGGTCTGAAGGTTTACTCTGCCAAAGGCAAGGCATTTTTTACATAACAGTTGTGTGTCCACTTAATCCTAGTTTTGTATATCTAATGGAGACAGACAGACACAGTATTTTATCAGTGAACAAAGTACACAAATTCAGATTGGAGGCTACACTGACTGATGCTAGCTTATGATAGCCAAGACTTTATACTGAGGAAACAGAGTATAACTTTATGTGCACAGATTTATGTGACAGTTGCACAATACCATCTTGTTAATGAACTGCAATGTTGCAGAACCCAATGAGTCGTGGACATCACAGTGTAACTGTGGTGTGCAACCATGACTAATGCATGTGTGCATCAATGATGGCACTATATAAATAAATGATAGTAATAATCAGTGCATAACCATACATAGTGAGATCTCATGCATAACTATTTACACAACTTTGAACTGAAGATGGTCATTTCACGTCAGCAAAAAGTTCCCAGTATGTCCGGTACTTCTATAAGGGAAGGTATAGAAATGTAAAACACCAGCAGAATTCTGGCCAATGTGTGTAAATATATTTGCGACTGTACACTGTTTTTTACTTTTACCTTTGTCTCTGTATATATCTCAGGATTGTACATCTGCTCATGAACCAATTACATGGAAACATGGACATGTAATAACAATTTCTTTAAAAATGCCTGGACAGAGCTATTGTGTAGTGTATTTGGGAACACCTTTATACCAGTTCTGCTTCTGCTATCATAACAGTAGGGCAGCACACTACAAATTTACTCACAGGGGGAAGAGAAAGACAGAACTACTTAACGCTTCTTTGCCTCAGTTTTTTCCCAAAAGGATACAAGCACTCAACCTGGCAGTTGGGGAGCAGGTGAGGAAGCAGGGGAAATGGGGCACGAAATAGGTACAGGAATACCTGGCCACACTGGATGAATTCAAGTCTCCAGGGCCAGATGAATTGCATCCTAGGATGTTAAAAGAACTGGCAGAGGTCATTTCGGAACCGCTTGCTATAATCTTTGAGAAATCTTGGAGGACAGGAGAAGTTCCAGCAGACTGGAAGAGAGCAAATGTTTTCCCCATCTTCAAGAAGGGAAAAAAAGAGGACCCAAATAATTATAGCCCAGTCAGCCTGACATCAGTATCCGGAAAGATCCTGGAGCAGATCGTTAAGCAGTCAGTTGCTAATCACTTAGAAAGCAAGGCGGTAACCACGAGAAGTCAACATGGATTTCTCAAAAATAAGTCATGCCAGACTAATCTTATCTCTTTTTATGATAGAGTTACTAGCTTGATAGATGAAGGGAATGCTGTGGATGTAGCATACCTCGATTTCAGTAAGGCCTTTGACAAAGTACCCCATGACATTCTTGCAAAGAAACTAGTAAAATGTGGGCTGGACAGGGCTACTGTTAGTTGGATTTGTAACTGGTTGACTGACCGAACCCAAAGAGTGATCACGAATGGCTGCTTTTCATCCTGGAGAGAAGTGACTAGCGGGGTGCCACAGGGTTCTGTCCTGGGCCCAGTGCTATTCAATATTTTTATCAACGACTTGGATGAAGGAATAGAGGGCATGCTCATCAGATTTGCAGATGGCACCAAATTGGGAGGGGTTGCTAATACGCCAGAGGACAGGATCAAAATTCAAAATGACCTGGATAGATTGGATTGCTGGGCCAGGGCTAACAAAATGAAATTCAACAGAGAGAAGTGTAAGGTCCTACACTTAGGTAGAAAAAATGGAATACAGAAATATAGGATGGGGGACACGTGGCTGGATAGCAGTACATGTGAAAGGGATCTAGGAGTCTTCATAGACCACAAGCTGAACATGAGTCAGCAGTGTGATGCGGCAGCCAAGAAAGCCAATGCAATTCTCGGCTGCATCAACAGGAGTATGGTGTCTAGATCGAGGGAGATACTGGTACCACTCTATTCTGCTTTGGTTAGACCTCATCTTGAATACTGTGTCCAGTTCTGGGCACCCCAATTCAAGAAGGACATGGTCAAGCTGAAGCAAGTTCAGAGGAGGGCGACCAAAATGGTGAGAGGCCTGGAAGCCATGCCGTATGAGGATAGACTTAGAGAGCTGGGTATGTTTAGTCTGCAGAAGAGAAGGTTAAGAGGGGACATGATAGCCATGTTTAAATATTTGAAGGCATGCCATGTAGAGGAGGGAGAGGGCTTGTTTTCTGATGCTCCAGAGACCAGGACAAGGAGCAATGGATTCAAGCTGCAGGAAAGGAGATTCCACCTGAACCTCGGGAAGAACTTCCTGACAGTCAGGGCTGTCCGGCAGTGGAATATGCTGCCTCAGAATATAGTGGAGTCTCCTTCCTTGGAGGTTTTTAAGCAGAGGCTAGATGGCCATCTGTCGGGAATGCTTTAAGGGTGTTCCTGCATGGCAGGGGGTTGTACTGGATGGCCCCTAGAGTCTCTTCCAACTCTGCATTTCTATGATTCTATGATTCTATGAAATTTGTGGTTTTCCTCATATGTGTTGCCAACATGTGAGATCAAGGAAGGCTGGCATAGGTAGTATTAGAAAGGCTGTTCTCTCTGAGTTTCTCTTGCCATAATGGACTGAAGTGTGGGAATAATGTTGACTGTTGCAAGGACTATTAAGAATACAAGTAAAGCTGAAATGCCAAGAGGTTTCTTGCAGACGTTCACCAAGAGCTGTGTGAATCTTGTCCCTGAGTGAAGTAGAATTTTTCAAGATGTGAAATGAGGAAAACTTCACATTTTGATTCTTGGAATAAACACATGAACAAATTAATTGCTGTTTGCATGAGACTGCTTGAGCTATGTGTCTTACTCCAAAATGGTAACTAGTGTTTGCATCATTTCTGGCAAGAAGTGTTGTTTCCTCCTAAGGGTGACAGAGCTATACATTGCTCTGCAAATATCTTGCAAATACTGCTTGCTGAGGTAATGTGGAAGAAGGAGGGAACAAGGGCATAGGTATATGGGCAGACTCCTTTAACCTAGGATGGAGAATATGCGGCCCTCCAAATGTTGTTGGACTTCAGCTCCCATCATCCCTTGCCATGAGGTGTGCTCACTAGATCTAGCAGGAGTTACAGCGCAGCAACATATGGAGGGCCACACATTCCCATATCCTGGATTAAGTGATTCTCTACCTGTTGATTCTCCCCATGAAGACTACCAAAGGTTATTCCTTCTGACTCCCAGCTGTTCATATTTCTGATTTGGGACATCAGCTTGTACAGAAGTGGGTTCAAACGGGGAGGCAACCTAGTGATCCCTGTCTCTGCCATTATGTCACAGTTATAGTCCAAAACATCAGGAAGATACACCAAGTACACCAAGTCGTTGACCCCTCAGCTGGAGAGACACGTGAAGCATAATTCAGAGGCATGTCTTCTCATCCCAACTGACATCCCATGTCAGTTGTTCTCCACTAAGCCTCAATCCAGACATTATTGTTTTGAAGCAAAACTAGGTTTGCATTGCTCACTTTCTTCCTGAGGAAAACAAAACAAGACTTTGCTTACTTGCTTCCTGAGGAAAACAAAACAAGACTAGGTAGCCCATGTTGAACTGAAAAGTAATAGTCCCAACCCATGAAGCCCTTTTTAAATTAAGCCTGTTCTGTTTTCAGATGAAGCCCTTCATTTGTTATACAGTGCAAGAGTGGAGTTTGAAAAAAAACTTTTAAAGAATTTGGGCATGGCATGTGCCTATTGGCAAGGAGAGGACACTTTATGAGCCAAAATCCACCCAGGCCTGAGGGAAGCAGAGAGTGGATGGGAATCAGCCATATGTATATATATATTTTTTCCCCTAATGGGAGTAACGTTTCTCCACAACACTGCCTTTCTCTGTTCAGGCATTTTTTCTTTTGTTAAAGCAATGGCTGCCTCTCATAAGCCAAGATGTAGGTAATTGAGAATGAAAAGCTGAGGTATGTTAACAGGAGAACTCTGTCAATGCTTCTGCAGGGGTTAAATTGCTCTTTGCTGATGTATTGGAGGCAGTGGGCCTCTGATTCCGCTTAACAGCCACAGATGCTTCCTGTGGAATGCTGGAATTTGTAGTTTGGGAAGGAACTAGAAAAGCTCTCAGGTTGAGAACTCCCCGTACACCTCCCTAAATTGCAAATAACAAGATTCTACAGAACTGAACCATGGCTGTTAATCATAGCACTCTTGTCTGTGCAGTGTAAAAGGGCCCAGTGGGTCACAGCTCTCCCAAGACATATTGCTGCTTGAGGCTGATCAGAAAATGGCGCTCTCCCATGAGGGCTTCGGGAAGTTACTGTTTGAACTCGAACTGAAACCTTGGACACTGGCCATATTGCCTGTTGGATTCTGGGTATTATAGTTTAAAATATATATATTTTTCCAAGCTCAGCCTCCTCAAAGGTGCATTGTCCCCAACCATGGCTAGTTGAGCTGTTTTATCACCTGAGGCAAAAGTTCCCTCAGGTGCTTCTCCCCTGTCCCTGGCAATAAAAATTATAATAATAACAATTTAAATAACGATGTGTTGTCGTTTTATGGCTCTCCAAATCAACTTCCTAAGGCAGCTGCCCTGCACTGCCTCATAGTAAGACCAGGGGAAGTGCAAGGGTGGAGCTCTGCTGAAGACCTCTGGTGCTTCTCTCTCACACACACATCTTTGGAACAACAACACTAGTCCATACTTCTGTGTGTTCGGTTTCAGAGCTTGGACAGGTTATGGCTTTGGACTACAATTCCCAGAATCCATGCCCAGTTGGGTGATCATGAAAGTTCTAGTCCAAAAACTATAACATTTCCAGGTTTCTGTGTATTGATGACTCCAAGACCTAAATGGCCTTTATGCAAGCGTCCCTTTGCCATCCCACCCACCCCACCCTTAACCTGTAAGAAGCAAAGCACTTCAGAATTCTTTTGCACAATTCCAAGCCTCCTTGTGTGCTCTGTATGGGCACTGGGCTCTTTGCCAGTGTTGGAGCAGGGAGCAAGAGGGGCCCAGCCTCATCAAACTTTAAAGCCAAGACTGCCTTACTTCTTGCTGTTGTCTTGTTTGTTTAAAGTGGTTGAAATAGCAGGGCATGCACTGCTGAGTACTGGGCCCTGAAGGTCTAAGTTAAGGCATTTATAGTACTTATTGAGAACGAGGCACTTTGAACTGTCCAAGACTGGGAAAGATTCCAGGTCTAAATACAGCCCTCAATCAGATTTAAATCTATTCTGTGCAAATGCTTCCTGTGATTATCAGCCTGTCTACCTCTTAGTATCTACATTTCACATGTAGCTTCAGCAAGGGCTTCAGCAACCTACTTGCCTAGCTGAGAACATTTATTTGTTGTAGATTGTATGATTCCAATGACCTTTCCACGCAGAATTATAGAATGCTGATAGTTTAGTCCTTTGTTAAGCGATCTGGGGATGCATTCAGTCCTTCATATGCATCTCAATAATCAGAAGCCTATTTGCATTCTGTCCTTTTTTAAAAAAAAAAAAATCTTGAAAACCTGGGTTCTGCAACTGCTCTGAATTATGCAACCTGAGAAAATTTGTGTGATTCTGGTTTTGTTACTGGTTACAAGGGGGACCAAGAGCTCTGCAGCTATCCCTCTGGCTTCTCAGATTTCAGCAGGCATTGCCCACGCAAACTGAGCATATCTTTACAGCCATAAGAGCTAGAAGCTGGTTCCCTTCTTTAATTAAAAAAATGAAAGCTGAGATTCTTGAGAAGCTGGATTCCATGTGTAGTGCAACATTCCACACCTTTTCTCCTTTCCCACAAAATCTCAGAATACGCACATCCTTATATAGATAGGCCAGTACTGTCGTTCTCATATTACAAGTTAATTTCTCTCTCACTCTCTCACTCTTTGTTTTGCCCCCACTCTCTTTGGTACATGATAAGAATGTAATGTAGTGTAACGTAATGAAACTGTGATGTAGTTTCATGTGCAACTTCGTACAGGATCAGTTTGTTTTAAGAAGAAAACTGCCGGTGTTCACTAACCTAACTGAAGGTCATGCGGGGTGGATTCAAGTGGTGGAGTATGAAGCCTAAATGGGTTTGAGGTCTAGGTGTCTTGCTCAGCAGACAAGGCTTACCCAAGACATTCTGAAGCTTACTTTAAATGGAGGGAGACAGTAAGAGTCACTAGCACTAGCTTTGTCCACTGACTTATGGCTTGTTTATCTATTCACGCAAGAGAAGGAATCTTTAATGAGTTCTTCCTTCACTGTGTGAGAACAATTCCGTGGCCTTTAGTTGTGTTCTTCTTTTGTTATATACCTCAGCTACCCTACCATTAGGCACTGAAGCAGCAGCCACTGGAAACAGAGGACAAAATGGTGCTTCCATTTTATGGACAAAAGTTCAAGATGACTGGACCAGCAACTGAAGCTTCCTTCAGCATTGGTGATGAGATAAGTTCCTCCACCACACCTAATGACAACAGGCCAGTTTGAGAATAGGCCAGGAACTGTATGTATAGATCCAAGAGAAGGGAAAGGCCAGTAGGTTCTGGAGAATTGGCTGTGAAACTATACTTGCTACCCTTCCTAGCATCTGTACTTGCTACTTGCTGCCCTTCCCACCTAAAGTGGCTGCCTTAATCTGTCTAATGATAGGATTGGCTCTGTCACCATCTGATGCATATATAAGTCAAGCAAGAATGTCTGAAAGGGCAGAGAAGAAAGAGACTTGAAACAGATCTATTTCCTTATGCTTGCCCGCCTCTCTCTTAGTCTCTCTCTGTGTGTCTCTGTCTCTCTCTCTCTGCATCTCACTTTTTCCCTGGTCCTTAGGACTCCAATACCTTGCATAAAAGTCACCACAGATGCTGCTAAAAGTTCACAGTATACACAAGTAAAAATAAGATTAAACTCTCAATAGAGTCAAAGACATACCCATTTTAAAACAAGAAAAAGCAGCTATCGACAATACAGTTATTTACTAATACAAGGACATTTGGCCTGCTAAGGTAGTAAATCTATTTGGTGGCTATAATCACTTAAGACAGCATATACAGGGAATCACATGACTGAATCTCTGCCATATAAATAAACAGATAAATCTTATCATGTAATAATCTAATATGTCAAAGAGAAGTCTAGGCTAGACACACTTTCCTCTACCAATAAGGTCATAGGAAGACCAATTCTGGAACAACCCAAAGACACTGTATTTCATAACCATTGCCTGTTTTGATTTGGCAGGAACAATCCCAATTAATTCTGTCACCCTACTTTTTCAGCTACTTTAAAATATCTGTTTTTCTCTTCTCCCATGTTCTACCTTTGACCTCAGCTTACTTAAACTGCTACAAACTAAGTTCAAATTGCAAAAGTTTGTACAGTTGGCCCTCCACATTCACTATGGTTAGGTCACAAGATCCCTACAAAAATGGAAAAATTGCAAATATTAAAATACATATATGTATCTGTGGGAAGGGAGCTAGGGCATGGTGGGAAGAATGGGCACCCAGCATCCAAACCAGGTCTGAGGAAGGGGGGTTGGCATGGTAGCCCTGTACTTCCTCTCCCTCATTCATTTGCTCCCCTGGGGACGTATGGGGCATTGGGAGAGGGTTTATGGTACTGAAAATTGGGCTGGGTGCCATCCTTAGATGGCCAGGCAGTGACTACTGGAGAAGG
The DNA here is from genome assembly GCA_948472985.1 of Iguana delicatissima. NCBI lineage: Eukaryota > Metazoa > Chordata > Lepidosauria > Squamata > Iguanidae > Iguana > Iguana delicatissima. The sequence continues at coordinate 161,282 of CAOKZL010001868.1, read as the reverse complement.
AAGAGGACCCAGAGGTACGTTTTTAAAGGGCTGGATGGCCGGATTGGAGCTGCCAAGAGGGAAGGCTCCCCCAAAAGAGAAGCACTTGAGGTGAAAGGATGCAGGGGTTAGAGAAATTCACAAATAATCAAATGCGTGAAAATCAGACCTTCAAATGTGGAGAGCTGGCTGTATTCAATTAACTCAGCAGAGGGAAGCAGAGATGAGTGGGGTGGAATCTTGCCCTTCCCAAAAGCAAACTGCTGCTCTCTCTCCTAGCTTGTGTGTTCTTCCTCTCTAATAGCTTTTGCCATTTTGACTACACTCTGTTGTTGGCCACATTTGTCCCATTTTTCATCTGTGAAAAGAAGGATATGCTTTTCCAGTGTTCACTTCCTGAATAGATGCCTTTGGGAAGCCCACAAGGAGGACATGAGCACAGCTGCAGTCCAGGCAAACCTATCACCTGTCTAAAAAAATATTTTTGTAAGATCATTCAGTTTTACAAGCCTTTTCCTTATAGTCTGAAATTCATAGAGCCTAGGTACAAGTTTATCATGGAAGTGAGAAGTAGGCCCTTGTAAGTGACACTCCGTTCAGTTGCTTGAACACCAATGAGCAAAAACCAAGGATGTGACTATGTACTTAGGCTGTCCCTGCCACAGTGTCCTAGAGTACTTGGAAGTGTGCTCTTTCACTGACCTCTAAACAGTTATTGAGCCCTCAATTATAGAGCCCTCTTCAAACTGTTGAACACAACAGTCTGGAGAGAAGTCTTTCACATGATTACAAAGCTGCCATGATCAACGCCCCTAATGAATGCTGTACACTTTAACAGTTCTGATTTTGCAGGGACAGTCTTGATTAAACCGTCATCCCACTTTTCAGCCATTATTAAAATGTTCCAGTTTCTATCTCTTCTTTCCACTTTCCTCCTTTGTCTTCAGCTTACTTCAGCTGATGCAAACTGAGTTCAAAGTGCAGAAGTAGTTTGCACTCTGTTCACTCAGCAGGAAAAAGAGGAGGGGTAGGGATAGAATTTCTCCCTTCCCTAGATCAGGATCAGGCAAATGCATATTGCTGCAGCTTCTTCTACAGAGCACCTCCTTCCTCATAAATAACTTCTGCTGCCATAGACATGTTCTGATGTAGCTTGGCCACACATGTCCCCGTTTTCCTCTGTTTGAGGTTCTGTGGAGCCCTATTCATACTTACTTTGGGGTGCTTACGTATGTTGGATGTTTACATGCCATCCTCCTTCCCATCTCCAGTGGTAGCATTATGTGCATTCAGGAATGTACCTGAACCAAGCTTAAGCCCTAACTTGACCTGATTCTGCTGTGAGCCTACCTTTGTGATCAAAATCAGCTCAGCTGCTTGTTTAATAGGTATGTGGGCTGAGAGACTGACTGTTCTGACAGCAGAGAGCCTTCCTTAGGGAAAGGAAATAATTCACTTGCTTTCCCACATTACCAATCCACTTTTAGTTGGGTATATAGAATTATTTTTATTTCAATATTTTATATCCCACTTTTCCTTATCAAAATAAAAACCATGGAGCCAGTGTGGTACATTGTTTTGAGTGTTAGACTACAGCCCTGGAGACCAGGGTTCAGTTCCCTGCTTGGTCATGGAAACCCACTGGGGAACCTTGGACATGTCACATACTCTCAGCTCCAGAAAACCCCGTGACAGCTTGAAGGCACACAGCAACAACAACAACTTACCAGCAGCATTCCTACTGTGAAATCGTAGCACTGTGATTCCACTAACTGCCTTGGCCATATTCTGTGGAATCCAGGGATTTGTAGTTTAGGTAGAGGCTTTTAGAATTCTCAGCCAGGGAGCTCCCCTGTAGTGCCTCTGACCAAATTACAAGTCCTGAGATTTCATAGGATGCCAAAGTCATGGCAGTTAAAGTGGAATAATTGTATAGTGTGAGTAAATTCAGAAAGGCTTCCTGTCTTTTAAAAATCCTGGCACTGACTTCTAAGGGGGCTCAGATCAAACACTGATTAATTTATTGATCTAGAGCTCTTCCTTCCAGGCTCTTCAACTTCCATGCAGACATAAGTGGCCAAAGAGACATTGTACATCTCTTCTGCGTACTAAACTGGAGCATGCAAGGGGAGGAGGCTGTCTGTGGATGTTTTCCAAAGTGTCAGAGATGTAACTGATACAACTTGTGCAGGCACGAGGCCCTACCAGGGCAGGGTTGTGCTCTCTCTTCTGGGTGCAGATGGAGATAAGCCAAATAAGCTGTTGGCAGTATGAAGTAAGGGGCAAGATAGGAGGCAGTTGGAAATATGAATGGAATGGAACTGAGGAAGATTTGTATTATCATTCAAATAGGAAGTATCTCTTGCTGTTCTGATCCGGAAGGTCAGAAAAGCCCTGTACATTGCCCTTCTGTCCACTTCACATGTCTTCAAAACAGTTAAGCTACATTAAATTCAAGTTTGTCATTACAGGAGTATATCAATTAATGAAGCAGATGTGTTCGTGGATCTTACTTCTTCAACAGGAACTTCGGTATTAGAGGCAGAAATAACATGGAAAGAATAGGGATATGTTCCTACACCACAAAAAAGAGCAGTTCAATATGTTTCCACAAACTTTTTATTCAAAACTAACATTATGCACATGTGAAATGAAACAACCAAGTTAGGTAAGCCTTGCATAAGTAAACAAAAACATTTTGAATCTTCTGGGAACCTACTTGCAAATGCACCCAGAATGATTTCTTTCTTTCTTTCAACAGCATCCAGTTTTTTTATGATTTCCATTTTGGTGGTGAAACTTCTAGATGCCAGGATAGCTGATAAGGCAAACAACTCTGCTTTCTCCTTTTCTTTCTGTTTTGTTCTTCATACATGCTCAGTAAACAATTCTGGAGGCATCTTCTTTCCTTGTCTGTTGTATGTAAATACACACATACCTAGAGCAGGATCACTTACAGTAGAACCCCATTTTTTTCCAGGTCAAGTGTTATTGCATTCTTTATTGCAGAAAAGACTGTTGCAACCCAGCACTGAAAGTCTGTGTTTCCATCCTTCCTCCTTCATCATCCTCCCAATGCCAGTGCTTCCAAAAAAAAGTCTAACTAGACAGGAAACAAGGAAAGGGGAGGTTGGGCTGATTTCCTGTAAAAAGGCTTTGTAAAAAGGAGCTTCTTTGTCAGAGGCTTTGTAAACTGAGGTAGGCCTGTACTACTCTCCTGTAGCAAATAATTAAGTCTCTGGGCACACAAGCAGGCATGGGACTGAAAACTGGGCAAGAATTGGTGCCTTCACCCTGTCCCCTTCCCCCACATTTTTTTTTTATTATTCATGTGGAGTAATGACTTACTAGGTTGATATAGGTGGGTAAAACTATTGTAGTATTTTATGTATGTGGACTTATTTGTAAGATTATAGCTGATTGAAGTTGGTAATGTTGTTCTGTGCCTTCAAGATATTTCAGACTTATGGTGACCCTATCATGGAGTTTTCTGGGGACTGAGAGTATGTGACACACCCAATGTCACCCATTGGGTTTCTATAACTGAGCGGTGAATCAAACCCCAGTCTCCAGGGTCATAATCCAATGTTCAAACCATTACACTGTGCCAGCTCTCCAAGCTGGTAATAATTACCCTTAAATGTTTAAAACCTAGGCCCTTTTCGCACCTTACCTTTTTGTGGAGGTGGGGGGCGGCGCTTGCGCGAGAAGCCTTCGGAGGAAGGGTTTCGCATCCCTGCTGCTTGGGCTCCGCAGCAGCTTCCTTGTCGCATGAGTCCGCGCCCCACTCCTTCCTACCGCAGCGCAGCCTGGGAGTTGAAGGCTAGCGCTGAGGCAGGAAGCGCAACCGGGGCGGCTCAGGAGGCTGCGCATGGCAGGTAAGTGCACTCCACGCCCCTGAGCATTGCGCGACCATGCAGCATTTTCAGCTTGAAGCCAAAAATAAGAAAATCCATAAGCAGTTCGTGTCATGCTCTTGAGCGTAAATGTGAGTGCGTCATGCAGACTGCTCCTCGCATTTATGCAATGCTCAAGGGGCCCTTTCACTTAAGGAACGCTGTGCAAAAGGGGCCCTAGTCCCTTGAGTCAGAAGTACATGATGCTAAAAGCGCAAGGACCCTGCCAAAGACAGCAGTTCCATTCTGATCTTCTTTCTCCTGTCCTATAACTGCTGCCAAAACAGTATCCAGTGCCCTGACATAAGTGTGATGTGTGTTTTCCCTGCCCCTGGTTCTACAATGGCTGCTAGTACTGGGGAAGGGGTCATTGTAATGGTACCAGGGCATGGACTGCATTCTTTTAGACAGCAGAAGGGGCACAACCTGCGTATGTGTCCTCTCCAACTATCCTGATTTGGCAGGGATGACAGCCCCCTCCGTCCTATTTTTTAAAATATCCCAAGCCATTTCCACACTCTACTGTTACAGTGCTATTATTCCACTTTGAACATCCTATGGAATCCTGGGATTTGCAGTTTGGGGGGGTCTAGAATTTTCAGCCAGAGAGCTCTTTGGTCTCAGTAAAGTACAAATCCCAGAATTCCAGAGGATGTTGAAAGTGGAATAATAGCACCGTAACAGTGAAGGGCAGAAAGGACCCCAGTTTTTCCCTCTTCCTGACACCTTCCGCCTTTATCCTCAGCTTATTTCAGTTACTACAAACTGAATTCAAAGGGCAGAAGTAGTTTGTACTCAAGTTAGCTCAGCAGTAGGGAGAGGAGAGAAGCAAGAGGGATCTTGCCCCTCCCAGTCAACTCAGGCAAAAGCAAACTGTTAGAGCCTCTCCCAAGCTTGAGTGTTCTCCCTCATTAATAACTCTTGGCCACCCTCTAATGTTCTTTGGCCACCCGTGTCCTGTTTTTCATCTGAGGAATGCTGGAGTGTACCCATGCACCACACCAAGTTCTCATAACATGCCTCCCCCTCAAAACAACTGGAATTGCCCTTCATGGGGCAACTAAAGCCTCTTTTCCTCCAGGGCCTGGCAGTAGCTGAGGTCAGTGCTTTGTTCCATTAAGCTGCTCTTAGGTAGCCCCCCCCACCTCCCGTTCATTTCAGTGAGGTTTGAGCATTTTTGCGGTGAATTGCACCCTGCAGTGAAAAAAAGTAACAATTAGTGATACATAATGTTCTTTTCACAGGAGCCACATTTTTGAGGAGTGTCACTCAAATGAAATCTGACTTTTCTCATATCTTAACATGACTTATTTTGCTAACTGTATTCATACTTTTTTGGGGGGGGAAGTTAAGAGGAACAAGCAATAATTAAAAGCACCTCAGGTTATTAGCCCTCCTCCCCATCCTTGCTTGTGTGCTGGGATATACGTGGGCTCACACTAGGCTCTCCAGTTGTGCTGAGATCAGCAAGTGATAGTGTCTTCTGTTGCTTTAAATGTTCAACGTCCTGATTTGGTTCAGCTTAAATTATGATGCTATAAAAAAAAAAGGCCTGAGGAAATGGCTGTTTACTTGAACTATCTGCTTAACAAAGGAGTTTTGCTGACGATGAATTAATCAGGGAGTTGTAGCAACAGAGAGCTCTCTGCTTTGTGCTTTAGCTGCTGCAGCACACAGGACATTGGACAGGGTTGAACCCATATCCTCTTGAAAATTTATATATAAGAAAAGATTTCTGCTTGGTTTCGTCTCTTAAATTCAAGGGGACTAACTTTTGAAGATGAGGAATGTATTACTTTGACATCTCAAGACTAACAGGCCAATTGGTTGACAGACCTGTTTCATCTTACCTTTGAAGGTTTATGGCCAGTGTCACAATTAGCATCTTTCTGTATGCCTTCCCCCACATACATAGCTTGTCTCTGTGTGTGTGTGTGTGCGTGCGTGTGTGTGTGTGCGCGTGCGTGCGTGCGTGCGTGTGCCTGCCTTCAGGTCACCTGTTGACTTATAGGAACCCCATGAATTTGATGAGGTTTTCTTAGGCAAAAAATAAAGATGGCTTTGCCAGTTCCTTCCTCTAAAATGCAGCCTACAGCACCTGGTATTTGTTGGTTGTTTCCCATCCAAGTATTAATCAGGCCTGACCCTGCTTAGCTTGCAAGAACAGGTAGGGATCTAATGCTTTTAGGGTATTTAGGCTGTCTACGGATGAGTAACTGTACTTAAGTAAGTCCTTCATCAGTGCTTCTGAAGGAATGGTATGATATCCGCCAGAACTAAAGCTAAAATAAATCTATTTTCAAAGAGACAGATGGGTAAATTAGCTAAAATAAATCAGTCTTAAAGGTGCTACTAGTTTCCTTCCTCCTCCCACCTTTCCTTTTATTACTCTTTAAATCTCTACTGCATTTGGATCACCCTATTGTTCCTTCTCAACAATTGTAAAGGTCGCTTCAGGTTGTTTCTGCCACTTATGAACACCTCTAAAAATTACCCCAGGGCTTTTTGGCTGGCACTATATCCTGACTGCAGCTAGAAATGCTTCCTTCCCTTCAGCTGTTGGAAAACTCCAACATCCCACCCTTATGTCTTGTCTATCTTTGCATTACTCTTTGCTGGCTAGCCAGCCACTATTACGAGATGGACCAGCTGTCCCTGGCCTATCAGCTTACCAGATATTTTGGACTATTGTGTAGACGATGGTGATGGTGATGGTGATGAGATGCTATAGTTCAGAAATCAGAAGGCTACAACCCTAGGAAAAGATAACATGAACCTAATGTACTACGTTTTTTCTCCTAGGCTCCACCTCCCTCCACCAGCACAGCATTAGGAGTGGCTTGGACAGAAGTGTGGCCCAAGCATAGAACAGATGCAAAGAAGTATTTTTCTGATTTCTTGGGCAGTACCAGAAGAGCAGATATGGGCCTCCACTGTTGTTTGTGGGGACGGTTTCGTCACTTTTAATGGAAAAAAATGGGGAAATCTTACCATTACCTATTTATTTCAACCTCCATATGCTAAAGGTTGTGAGCAGTTCATCATTAAAAATGTAAAAATCCGGTTTAAAAATTAAAAGCCTCTTCTGACCCTCTGAAAACAATGCTACTCAAGTGGTGGTCTATGGACCAGTGCCATTTCACAAGCCACTGGCTTGCTTGTCCACAGCAAATTTCCAGGAAAGAAAGAAACAGTGGTAGCCAATGGGTGGAAATACATTTTCAGTCCCAGATACAAGAATGAAAAAAAATTGCTGGTCTTCCACATCAGATGGACTTAGCAGCACTGCTGCAAAGTTTTCTCCAAGTTTGTGCTTCTGTCTGTTTCCTCATGAACTATTCTCCTAGTCTCATCAAAACAAAACATTTTTAGAAAACCCCTCTCTTTCCTTCTCCTTTCTTTTGCTCGTCTCCAACTTTGCATGCCTTCCTACAAGGCTAGCTCAAGACTTTTTGCTGTCTGAGGCAGACCAGCAAATGGTGACCCTCCCCCCCATCCAATTCCAAATCCATGGTAGCCTTAAACAGGCAAGTTATTGGCACACATGCCAGAGAATCCTCAGGATTTTTTTCCCCATTTCATGAGGACACCCAAAATCTCCTGCCTGAAGCAGTTGTGTTACTTTTTCTAATGGTAGCCAGCTCTCTAACCAACTCATGTCTCTGTGCTCTGCAGGAGCAAGGAATTGTTTATGGTGGCCTTGGTCCCTCCCAAAGGGACAATCCTGGGACAGGACAATCAAGCAAGTTGGTATTGCCTGGGCTATAGCACTGAAGTCCACCTGAAAATGGGCAGAGGCCTAGTAAAATTTCTTCACCCAGAATCTACCTAGAGACAAAGATGCAATTTAAACAAACAAATACCAAGAGGTCTAATATTGGTGCAGGCGATGGGGCAGTGCTGAATGAAGAAGTAAAAGGGAAAAGAAATAGGGAATAGGGAAAAGAAACTGAAACTGGCATTTACTGGAAAAGTCTGCTGTCTTGCTTTCATTTCCCTATACTCTCTCATCATGCACTGATCATATTAACAGTAAAATGAAAATAATTGTTTAGCTTTATTGGGCTGCCACATTCGTATCTAACTTAACAGCCCCAGACAACCATCAAGGGATGAGTTCCATATATAGCATGCTGAGTTGTTTTAGAAAGGCATAAATAAAGATGAAGAAGAGCCAAGGTAGTGTAGTTGTATAGACTAGGATTCCAGAACTGAAATCCCTTCTCATCCATGGAAACTCATGGGGTGATTTTGAGCATGTCAACCTCTCACAGCCTCAAAGGAAGGCAGTGCAAACCTCCTCTGAATAAATCTTGTCAAGAAAACCCTATGAGAGAGACTCTCTTTAAGGTATCCACAAGTCAGAAATGACTTGAAGGCACATAACAACAACAGCAGCAGCAGAAGTAGGAAGAATCCACATAGTGCAAAACATAATAACTTTCTAACCAGGCGAAAAAGTGTCTTTGGAGTACGTGAAATAGAATAACATTATTCAGTGCTGGGGACAGAAGATTTTCCGTTAATGTCTGTGGGATATCATATCTAAATACTGAGATGGAAGTTCTTATTGAAACTCTCTGAAGACTAATAGGAGCCATATTCCTGGAAAGAATTCCCCAGTGCCATATTATGAAGGCAAGGCTATGTAAGCACAACTTCTGTTTTTGCTAAAATCCACTGATTTATAGCAGGGCTGATCACGTGAGACTGGGAGTCAGTTACCAAGTTGGATAAGTGCTCAAGGGTCGTGCATTCAAGGAATGTGGCTTAATGAAAAAGGGGACAGAGATTAGTGCACTTTTCAAGTGAAAAAGTCATAAAATAGATTTAAAAATAAGAGTTTTTTAAACTCACTGGGTGACCTTGGGTTCATCACACACTCTCAGCCCCAGAAATCCCTGTAATAGGTTTGCTGTAGGGCCACCGTAAGTTGAAAACGACTTGAAGGCACACAACAACGCAGCTTGTTTTAAACTGTAACCCAACCTGAGTCCAAATTTTGAGGAAAAGATGGGGTATAGATGAAGAGGAGGAGGATAATGAGGATGATTTTAATTCTTTATATTTACATGTCACTATTAACATATAAAATTTCCTATTATGAACAAATGCACCCTGTCTCATACCTGATTAATCAGTACTTTCAAGGATTAATTTTATTATTATTGTTAATAATAAAAGCTCCGCATATTACTAAACTTATATATCTCTATAAATAAACCTTACCCCTCTTCATGGAAGTAGGCATATATATCTGGATATTATGAGTAAATTTATATATAGTTGTTACAATGACTCTTTTCATCCATATGGATAAAAACTTGCTTTGAGGGACATCTAGGTATTTCCTCACCCCATGAGAATTTCAGAGTTTTTAATTTATTGATGGAAGCCGCCTTGGGTCCCATTCTGGGAGAATGGCAGCAGCACAGAAATATAATAAATAAATAAATAAGACTAAAAATTTATCATATCTACAAGCGTGTTTGTAGTTGTAGAGTTAAGAGTATTCCACAAGACATTAAAGGTACTGTTGGCTAACTTTTTTACCCCACTGACAAGTGTCTGCGGAGGAAATGGTCCCCAGGGAATGGCAATTTTTAAATTTAAATTTAATTTAATTTTATTTTTTGCCAGCCAACAGCAACAGGTTATTTAGATGCTGTAGCAGTCTTTGCAAGCAAATTCTCCACACTGTCTGCATCTTTTCTTATCTACTGACCTACTGCAGAAGTAACTGCAGGACTGGAAGGAGGTTATGGCTTATTCTGTCAAATAGTGCCAACTTATTTTAGGTCTTTGGTTAGCAGATGTTCCCCAAGTTCTAGGCAGATGAGGAAAAATATCTCCCATCACGTTTCTTCCAATGTGAGAAAAAATTGTTCAGCTAGTGTTGTCTTCACAGTGTAACCAAAGCTGGACTTCCTGTGACCTTCCAGGCTGCTTGCCCAGGTAAATGTCTCCCTTCAGAAATATATGGTCTCTTAGCATCACAGCACAACTGTGGTTTTATTCCATATATTCCTAGTTTGTTTATTCATTCATTAGATGTGGTACCTTGCCTTTTTCCCACCAAAGGACACAAGGTGCCTTGTAGTAAATTAAAGTAACAGTTGGCTAAAATATTATATTACTTAAAAAAATAACAATTGAACAACAATACTGTTAAAAGCAAATAGTTAAAAACACTTCAGAGTACATTTACTGCCAAAATGGGCATTTATCACTGAATTCAAACAGCTGCTTGCTAGTAGTTAGATCTGTTTCTACTGTGTATTGTATTCAAAGCTGCTCAACAGTTCACAAGTTCTGAAGGCAGCCAGTTTGTCATTAACTTCATGCATCAGTCTTGTTTTGTTGTTGTCAAACCCCAACTGCTTCATGAGTGTATAAAATCTCATCAGGCTCCTTTTGCCTCAGAAGTGGCAGAGCTTTGAGAGTGGATGCCACAGTTATCCAAGGCCACTTGTTCTCTGTAACAACAAGTGCCCTTTCCCCCTCAGGAGAAGCAGGCCTTGAGTTCAGTGATCTCAAGGGCCTTCTATCGTCTTTGACTTTGGGTCCATGTTCTCCTTCCATGCTTTGAGTATGCATTATGCCACCCTGTTCATTCGACATGTTATAAGGCAAGGCAAGACTGCTTTCTGCATGGACCGGTGCAAAGGTTTCTACCACTATATTCTACCACTATATATTTCTTTGTATTAGTCTTTAATCTTGGTCATTCCTGAACAGTATTTGTGGCAACATTATAGTGAATTGTCTGTCCGAAACATGTCCTACAATCCATACCTCTTTGCTTGCTTCTTCTTGGATGGAAGTCAAGTGAGCATCCACTGACTGGCCTTCCACCTTTGAGCAGAGAGAAAGATAATTCTCATCTGAGCCCCCAAATATCCTTGTCTTCATCATGTTTCAATCACAGAATGGCATGGGCAGATCTGTCATCCCCAAACAATACATTATGTTAGATGAAAATTATCTCAATGTCAAAATGCTGGTGATTTGTTTGAACAGTTTTTGTCCAACAATCAAAAAAACAACAACGTGTACAATGAAAGGAGGGGCCCAGATACCTATGAAGGCACCAGGTCCTGCCTGATCTTGGAAGCTAAGCAGACTCAGCCCTGCTTAGTACTTGGATGGGAGACCACAAGGAATACCAGATGCTGTAGGCTATATTTCAGAGAAAGCAACCACATCTGAGCATTCCTTGACTAAGAAAACCCTATGAAATGTAGGGGGTCACCATGCATTCAACAGATGAAGGCACACCCACCCACACACCTCATGACAGTAGGGGCATTTCTGTACTATACTCTTATGGTGCGATTTTATTCCATTTTCAACATCCTATGGAATCCTGGGGTTTGCAGTTTAGGGCCGGCCAGCCTCTCTCTAAACTGCAAATCCCAGGATTCCATAGGATGTTGAAAGTGGAATAATCATGCTGTAAGAGTGTAGTGCGGAAATGGCCTAGATGAAAGAAACATGTTTAAAACTCTTTAGGATACAATATTGTAAAAGGCCTACCATAGGACCATGCTGACTAAATGATTCTGGAAGTTGTAGTCCAACAGCAGCAGCAGCAGCAGCAACAACATTATTCTCAAGTCGTGAGCAAATTCATATTCAAAGATTCAAGTCTGTTGCCTTGTAACAGAATTGTTCTGTAACAGAGAAATTGAATTGTTGCTTACACAGAACCCTGTATATGACCAGTCAGTTGCAGTGCTCTTAGATACTCAGAATATGCAAACTTATGCCTCGTGTATTTTCATAGACAGATTATTTAAATATGTACCTTGCCTTTCCACCATGAGCAGTTACCCAGGCAGTTAGTAGCAGGAATACAGAAATATAATATAATTTACAGCCTGGAGCAAATAACAAAGGGTGTCCACCCACTAACTGCTCCATTTTTGTTTGTTTGTTTCCTCAGACGAAGAACATAATGCTGACTGCTGATAAAGGATTCTGCCCTATAGACGAATAAAGGATCTTCTGAGTGAGTCTAGCAAGTCTTTCCTGTGCCTTGCTGAGGACGTTTGCCTCCCCAGGTAACTCGCATTACATCTGAGAGCTGAACTGTGGGCGAGGCCGTAGGGTGGGGAGGATGACCTTCCCACAATACTTTGTGATGTTATCGTGGAAGCAAATCCCATACGTCCCCATGTCCTGGTATTATACTATAAATCGGAGGTTTCCGAATATTTTTCTGTTTCAAATACACAGTAAAGATTAACTGTATTTAGTGGTTGCATTGTGTGGGATCTTTCTGCCCTCCCTCTTGAGCCTGATACCACATCTGTTGTGGGGAAACAATGTTTCCTTAGCAACAAATTACATTTGTTTGCTAAGGAAGTGCTGCAGAATGGCAGGTTATTTGTGTTCTAATTGTACAACTGTGGTGGGCTACAATTGCCCATATTAGCTTTGGGGAAGCAAATCATGTTTTCTGTACTTAGTAAGTTATCGGCTGAGTGCCTTCTATGCTTCAGCAAACTCTGGATGTTCATCAGCAACTCTCCCCAGTTTAATTCTGACCTGTGAGTTCCTGTTCTTCAATGCTGAAGCACACACCTGCCCCACCTAATTCAAAAGCATGGGCTTTTGTAGTGGGGAATGAGAGTGAACCATGCCCAGCCCTTGTGAATATTTGGTGCAATTCACGGTGTCAGTATTGATTGCATGTAGACACATTCTGGTGGTTCATTGCATGTATGACAACACAGCAGCCAGGCTCTGGAGATGGCAGTGCCCTGCCAGTGCTTGTTTATATATCCATCTGGTCTCGGAGTCTTTCCCCACCCATCCTCACAGGTATGGCAGCCTTTCCTTGGGACATGGGTGAGGTTGATGTTTGCCTACTTCTCAAGAAAGCGAGTAATTAATAATTCTGGGTGGGGCCCAGGCAGTGTGCTTGCATCGTGTTTGAAGTTTGAGGGAAGTAATTTTCCTTTCTACTCCTCCATCCTCATCCCCCCCCGCCGCCCAAAGCTGGAGTGAGGAGCAGTAGCTTGTTTCTCCCACCCTGCCCCAGGGCCAAGCCTTTAACTCCTGGAGGCGTGCGTTCAAGGGAGAAGGTGTGGCCCCCAGACTGATATTAAAAGTGAAAGTTGAAAGGCACTATGTTTTAATGAAACAACTGTTGCTTGAATGACTGTCTTGTTTCTCTGACAATAATATTAATGCTGTTAAGTTAAGTGCAGGCACACCTTAATTGTTAGACGGATGTTTGATTAAATGCGGGGATCTCATTACTGCTGTAGTGTACATGCTGTGAGAGCTGGCTGAAAAGATCAAAGCCACGAGTTGGGAAAACGAGAACATTAAAGGTGAGGGGGTGTTGGGGTGGGTGTTGCTTGGCAATAGCAAGCAATCATCTTCCCCTTGCCCTCCAGAGCTGAATGACTGAATCTTCATGCTGATGATCTCTCCCCAGATCTCATCCTGGCCTAGCCTGCCTGGGCAAACCCACAAGATATTTCACCAGAGCTTGAAAAATCTACTATAACTCCCACTGGCCATAGTGACTTGGGGGATTCTGGGAGTTGCTGTCCAAAAAGAAAATGATGTTTCTCAATTGAGCATTTTGCTGCATCAGGCAGAGAGATAAATTGTGCCCCCCCTTCTCCATGACCCGGTCAAATTGAGGTATGTAAGTCCCAAAGCCAGCAGTTACGTTGGCACAGGAGGCAGAAAGTGCCCCAAGAACCTCTTCCCTTCCCTGGCAGTCAAGTACAACAACAGCAGAGTTAATTAAGTAAGATTTTTCTTCCATTTTGTGATATCCATAGTCTACCATGTGAGGCATTCCAGTGGTAGGGCCAGGCTTGGAAAAGCAGCCTGACATCCAAGCAATGTGGTCAAAGGTTTGACAGTTCTTGTTTTCTGCAGTCCCAGATAGCTAGTAAAATAAGAGGTTACCTTCATGAGTCATTTTATACAGCAGGAAATCTAGCTTGTGCCGACCTAATCTAATGCCAGTCTGCTGATTCTCTCATCACCCCCCCACTGTTTGCCTTGCTACCATGCTAGTGCCCCCTCATTCACTCAGCTCTAGCTCTCCTACTTGCTGCTGCTGCTGCCATCAGTCCACCTTCCATGTAGAGACGTGCCTGCCCTTCAAAATGTCCAGTGTATTTTTACACAGAGCAGACAGCACCAGGCACACTTTCCTTCTACACCAGTGGTTCTCAACCTGTGGGTCTCCAGATGTTTTTGGACTTCAGCACCCAGAAGCCCTGAGCATTGACCATAGTAGCTGGGGCTTCTGGGAGCTGAAGTCCACAAACATCTGGGGACTCACATGTTGAGAACCACTGTTCTACACTAGTATAGCACTATGATAACACTTTAATTGCCATGGCTGCATCCCATAAAATCTAGGGATTTGTAGTGTGGTGAGGCACCAGAGGGGCTGTCTGGCTGAGAATTCTAAATGCTCCTCCCTGCACTGCATATCCCAGAATTCCATTGTGTGGAGTCATAGCTTAATCATAGTGCTGGAAGTGGGTAGTGTGAAACCCTAGGGTTGTGCCCATTCACAGACCAGAGAAGTGATGAGACAAAGCACATGGAGCCAAAGTGATGTGTGGTTGCAGAGAGGGTGGGACAACACTGACAGTTCTCTCACCTCACAAGTGTCAGGAGGGCCTTGGTTACTGCTGTGCTTCCATTCCAAGGATGTATGGGGGGTTTTTTTGTGTGTGTGTGGGTTTTTTTCGTATAATTTTTATTTAAAGTTTGTCTCGAAAATAACTCCCCCACACACTTCCATGCTTAAATCTTCCAGTTGAAATTGCTTATTTCCATTCCATTACAGACATAATTTCCATCTTACAGAGAGAAGAACAGTTACATTATTTCTTCTTTGATTTCTTATACATTTATATCTTTACGCAGTCGAATACTCTTTTCCATTCTTTCTCAAAGTTCTGGATAGATTTATTCTTCAAAGAAAATGCTAACTTTTCCATCTCTATCATCTCCAGAACCTTTAACTTCCATGCTTCTATACCAATATGTTTCTTTTCTTTCCAGTGCTGCGCATATTCAACCTTGCTGCAGTTATTAGATATAATAATATCTTCTGATGACTTCTTATTTCCCTTTGTTGCCCTCGCATATTTAACAAATAAAGCTCCGGTTTCATTTCAAAATTCAGCTTACAAATTCTTTGGATTTCATCATGTACCCCCTTCCAAAAATTTTTTACTATCTTACATGTCCACCATATATGGAAAAAAGACCCCATCTTTTCATCGCACTTCCAATAATTTGAATTCCCATTTTTCATTACTTTTTGTAATCTTTCTGGGGTCATATACCATCTGTAAAACATTTTATAAAAAATTTCTCTTAAATTTAAAGTTTGGTGTAAATTTTATATCTATTTTCCACACTCTTTCCCAAGTTTCTAATTCAATTGAATGCCCCAAATTCTGTGCCCATCTAAGCATTGTATCTTTGACTACTTCTGATTCCATTTCTCTTTTCAGCAATAATTTATAAAATTTGGAAATTCTTTTCTTTTGGTTATCTTTCATCAGTACATCTAATTCATTCTCTTTTCTCTCAAATCCGTATAGTTTTTGGTCCATTCTAAATCTTTCTCTGAGTTGTCTCATGGAAACCAATTTAGTCATGCCCTTCAGCCGTTAATTCTTCTTCTGTACACATTTTTGGTTTGTCACCCTCCCATTTCAATAACTCTTGATATATTAGTAAATGTCCTTGTTTTGTTGGGGCAATTTTATAAGCTTCTTGTAGTGAGGTCCATCCTGGTAATTTTGTATAAAATTTTTACTTTATTTGTGACCAAACCTTCAACAATGTCTTTCGGATGCAATGCTTTTTAAACTCTTTATTCACTGTAGATCTATCATAACATAGATATCCATGTCATCCAAATCTATTGTTTATTTCTTCGAACTCTTTAGTGGTTGTGTTTTCTAATTGAATACAGTCTTTGATTCAATCTAAACAACATGCGTGGTGATAGATTTTTAATGATGATAGGTCAAGTCCTCCTCTCTCTTTTGCATCTTTCAGTGTTTTAAATCTAATTCTTGGTTTTTTCCCTTGCCAAATAAATTTTTGTAGGGCCTTTTCCTATTCCTTAAATATCTTCTCTTTCCCTATTATTGGTAAGTTTTGAAAGAGGAACATAAGCTTTGGTAGTAAAGACGATGTATGGGGTTTTTTAGTGTCAGCAAACTTCTAAAAGAGAGACTGTGGTGTACTGATCTGAGCACTAAACAAGGCTCTGGGAGATCAGATTTTGAATATCTGCTCAGCCGTGGAAACTCACTCCATGGCCTTGGGCAAGCTGGACTCTCTCAGCTTCAGGGAAGGCAATGACAACTTTCCTTGGAATAAATCTTTCCCCAAAAAACAAACAAACAAATAAACAACCTATGAGAGGGTCACCATAAATCAGAGCTGACTTGAAGCCACATGACAACAGCAACAAAAACTTTTCCATAATGTTTATGAAAATTATTTTCAGATTCTTACCTTTTTAGGACAGTTAGAGCCATGTTCTGACTGCTTACATTGCTCTTTCTGTGAGCAGTGCAGTTGGATCAGAAATTCATCAAGGATTAAGTATAATGAAGGTTTGTTAATTAATTTACAAAGAAAGGACACAATACCTCTGTCAGCTCTCCCCTCCTCCCTTATGTTAAAGTATCTCTCAAGACAATTAACTGATGGTCAGCTAAGCCTCTTAACTCGTCTGGGGTATTAGCACAGCCAGAATAGCCAACAGGCTCTGTGTCAGATGAGAAAACAAAGCAATAGAAGAAGAAAAGGAGAATTCACTTAAGGCAACCTTTTTTCCCCTCCCTAAAAAGAAGCTTAGGTGGTAGCGCTAACCTTATCTACTTAGAAGTAATCTTCATTGAGTTCAACGTGGCTTACTCCAAGGTAAGTGTGTATTAGGATTTATAGCCTCAGGGACTTAGTGCATGATCTGCTGCACATTGAGAGTGTTGTTGTAAGATTCCAGACCTCCACAACACCATTGCAAAGAGACTTAACCTGCCTCTCCCTCTTTCTCTTGCATTAGAATATACCCCAAAAGAGTGCGTATGTATGTGCCTTCAGGTCACCTGTCAACTTATGGTGACCACATGAATTTCCTAGAGTTTTCCTAGGTCAGGAATACTTAGAGATGGTTTGCCATTACCCTTCGCTAAAATATAGCCTTCAACAACTGGTATTCCTTGGTGGTCTCCCATCCAAGTACTAACCAGGGCCAACCCTGCTTCGCTTCAAAGATCATATGGGATCTGGTGCCTTCAGAGTATTTAGACCTGGCCCAGGAAAATTGCCCCAGAAAAGATTGTGTCTTTTGCTGTACAAAACATTTCTCAGAGTGTCTTAATATGCACTATTAACTTGTATGACATATATGCATATACACATACACACCTAACAGTGTAATAATCAGCACATGGAAAAAGGATGCTTACATGGACCCAAATGTCAGGTACAACCTTGCTGCTGGAATGATGAAATGCAATTAAATAATATCCTTGCAGAATAAATGAACAATTGATGGTGGTATGTTTAATTCAGCAATATCTCTGCATGCCCTCTTGCACTAGTAGCACTGTTGATGTGATGTGATCAAACTTGCATTGTACAGTGATTTGCCAATCATGGTTGAAGTTTAGGACCCCACCATCGCATCAACAAGCATTTTGGGCCTCAATTTTTTAATGTAATCATGCAATTAAAGAGATAACGTGTAATAATTTATGAACAAATTTAAAATCAAATTTAAAATTTAAAATCAATGTTTGTGACGTTTCGTTGGCCATGTTGCTGTTTTTTGTGTGTATGTGTATGTATGTGTATTATTTTTCTTTTCCTTTTTTTCCTGTGCCAATTTGCTATTACTGTTTATTGTTCTAAATTTTTTTTAAAAAATTAAAAACAGCTATATGACCCCAATTGTCTGAATTGTTCAAGTTCCTTGCTTTATACAATCTGGGTCTGACTCTGTCTATGAGGTCATATTATGTGTATTAACCGCTCATTCATCCTGTTACCCAGACCAGTCACAATAGCGGCAAGATTGGCAAAACGGGGATTTCTTTTGCAGTTCACTGGAGTGTCACCTGTTATTACTCTGTTTGAAGCAAACAGGCTTGCATTCATCTGGTTGGGAGTTGTTTTCCCCCAAAAAGCAAAGGGACAGCTTGCCAGCTACCACCACCCTGCCAAAAGTAATGGAGCTGTCCTTTGGAGTTACTCTTAGACCCTATGAAATGCATAAGGTTGCCGTAAGTTGACAGGTGCCTTGAAGGCACATACACACATAAAAGGTTGAAGCTATGAGAAGGAGGCCTTGCTGGGGCAGATGCTGGCTGGGAGCCAGGTGTTTTAGCCTCTCAGTGTGGCTTCTTGTGGCCAGGGGCATCTTTTGGGTAGGGACTTTTGTTTTGCCAGCCAGCAAACTGGCAATTGGATGTGCTTAAGACCTTCCTTCTGAACAGGAAGCACAGAAGCAAATGGACAATAGTTGGCCCATAGAGTACCATGCTTGAGAAAGGTAAGGGTTGCAGAATGGCTTCGAGTCCCTCTTGGCTTCTCCTGTTTTCCATTTCCCAACCACATACACTCATTTTGTCCCACTAAGACAAACAATCGCTCTTGGTCAAGGAAACCAACTGGACTCTACTTCAGAGCAAAGCAAAGGCAAACTCCCTCTGAAAAATCTTGCTAAGAAAATCCTGTGATGAGTCCACTGTAGTGTTACCATAAGTGACAAGCTGTATATGAGTCAACAGTGTGATATAGCAGCTAAAAAAGCCAATGCAATTCTGGGCTTCATCAACAGGAGTATAATGTTGAAATCAAGGGAAGTAATAATATCACTTTATTCTGCTTTGGTTAGACCTCACCTGGAATACTGTGTCCAGTTCTGGGCACCACAGTTCAAGGAAGGATTTTGACAAGCTGGAACATGTCCAGAGGAGGGCAACCAAAATGGTAAAGGGTCTGGAAGTCATACCCTATGAGGAGAGGCCCGGGGAACTAGGTATGTTTAGCCTGACGGTTAAGAGGAGACATGATAGCCATGTTTAAATATTTGAAGGGATGTCATGTTGAAGATGGAGCAAGCTTGTTTTCTGCTGCTCCAGAAACTGGGACACAGAGCAATGGATTCAAACTACAGTACAGGAAAAGAGATTTCGCCTAAACATCAGGAAGAACCTCCTGACAGTCAGGGCTATTCAGCACTGGAATATGCTGCCTTTGAGTGTGGTGGAGTCTCTTTCTTTGGAGGCTTTTAAACAGCAACTGGAGGTTTTTAAACAGCAACTGTGAGTGCTTTGAATGTTTGTTCCTGCATGGCCTCTGTGGTCTCTTCCAACTCTATGATTCTATGGCTCTAAGTCAGAAGTATCTTAAACGCATGCAGCAACAACAGATAACAAACAACCCTAGTCAAATACGAATCTGATACACAATCAGATGTTTCTGATACTTTATGGAGACCAAAAAAAAAAAACATAAAAAGAAGGAACCAAAGAGACAGTCAGTCTGAGTCTGATCCTGTAGACAAAGCATGTAGAGCTTGGGGAAAAAATTGCTTTGGGAGCCACAACTCCCAGAATCACTCAGCGGCCATGCTGTCTGGGAGATGCTAGGAGCTGTAATAAAAAAAAAATTAGTTTTTCTGACCTCTGGGGTTAGGTTAGGTCCAGCATTTAAACAATCTTTTAGTTGTCATCCAAGGGTGGGAATCATCCCATATACTGCCTGCTAGACAGATCTTGATCACAGTGCTGGATTAGCAATTTGTTTACTCCATGGGAGGTAACTGTATGGCCCTCCAGATGTTGTGGGGCTGTAGCTCCCAGCTTCTTCTTCGTGGTCTCTGTGCCTTACACACTAGGAGCTTTCGCGCATGCGCAGTACTGTTCGGAAAATTCTAGAGTTTAGTAGCTTGGCGGGAACCTCTCCCCCCATGTATCCACTGAGCATGCTCAGCCCGCCGAGCAACAGTCTCTCCTCAGTTCTTTCTCGTCCGCTATCGCGTACGGAGGTTCTGAGCTTAGAGCGTTTCTTCTTGGCCTTTTCTTGCAAGTCTTTCTGGTTTTCGACTCGGTTTTTGGCTTTTTGACTGTTCTTACGGATTTCGGACTGGTTTGTTGCTTCGGTGCTTGTCCCCCTTTTTCTTTCTGGGACTGTTGACCCCGACTTGCCAACCCCCCCCCCCGTCTTCGTCGTTCGTCGCGTCTCTTCGTTTGTCTTCAACCTTTCCTTGGACTTCTATGTCAACCCTTTTTAAACCCTGCAAAAAGTGTGGTCGCAAGATCGCTACTTCTGACGGGCATAGCAAGTGTCTTCTTTGTTTGGGCGAGGCTCATAACATCAGAGCCTGCCCCATTTGCAAGGACTTCACCTTGCAGACTCTGAGGAACCGGCTGGCACGCCTCAAGTCTTTCTGTTGGGAGCAGTCTTTGTCTCCTCAGGACCCTGCCCCAGTAAGTAGCCTGTCGAAGATGGCAAAGACCCGACCGACAACCGCACTCCTGGTGACTTCTGCGTCTTCCAATCCCGCCGCGCCGACGGTACTGGACTCGGTACCGGTGCATAAGCTACCGAGGATACTGAAAATCTCGGCAACCTCCTCGTCGGTGACTCCTGGAGAGGCCCCTGCAGGCTCGCAGGGTGCCAAGCCCTCTAAGACGCTTACCGCTGCCCAGCGTAAGCGCCCGGCTACTTCGGAATCTGAAAAGGAAAGGGCAAAGAAAAAGAAGAAGAAGGAGGACAAGCGTGGGTCTCCGGCTAGACCACCTGTCCTTACTCCACCTTCCACCTCAACCCAGCCAACGGTCGACCCCGGTGAAGTCCCAGAACCTCATCCGATCTTTGAGGTCTCTGATGTGGACGATCCGGTGGCCTCCCCGACTCCCTTGGAGCCACCGCTTTTGGAGGAAGAGACGTCCCCGACCGGACACCCTGTCCTGGCAGCCCGCTCGGAGGATAGTCCACCTGCTTCCCAGACCTCGCTAACATCTCGAGGCTCTACTGGTAGAAGCATTTCGCCTGAATGGTGTTCTTCCTCACACCACCGGCAGCTCTTCCCTGACTATCGGGACCGCCCGGGCTATTCGGAGCGTGGGAGTCAGGATCTTGAGCGCCGCGCTCGTGACGACCGAGGGGACCGTCCCGAATACAGACGATCCCCCCCCCCAAGGCATTGGGAAGACTATCCAGGATGGCCACAGCCGCCCCGGGATTCGCCTTACTCCTCGGTGTCCTACGCCCTGAGATATGGCCGGGAGCATGCTTGGAGGGAGTATCCTGGCTCCAACAGATCATACTCTCCCTCTTACCGGGACCGTTACCACCCTGATGTCGGCCGCTGGTCCCCTTATTGCTGCTCCAGATCACCTTCCAGGGGAGCTGAGCATCGCCCTCGCTGTGAGCATACTCCATCGCGCTCCCCGAGGCAGGCGCCTCAACATCATCGGTCCCGAGAGCCTTCCCCTCATCACCGGCCGATTTCTCCACCTCCACGGGTGACGTCTGCGGTGTCCCGCCCGACATCTGAGGCTGCCTCCACCCAGCCTGCTCCTTCTGCGGTCACCACTGTCACTCCGGCGCTTCCACATCCGGTGCCTTCGCTGGTTCCTCCGCTGACTGCTGTGCAACCACCTGTGGCTCTGAAGATGGTCTCGCTGCCGGTACCATCCCGTGCCCAGTCACCTGAACACCACTCGGACCGTTCTCCTGACAGGTCCTCCACGGCATCCTCCCAGGATTACGATTCTGAGATGGACTCTAAGGACTCTACACCTGCCTCGCACGAGTCCCCTCCCTTGGCATTCGGGGATCCAGCTCCTGAGTCGGCTCCTGAGGATGTGCGACAGTTCTCGGACATTCTCCTCTGCATGTCCAAAGCCCTGGGTCTGACGGTAGCGGATCCGGCCCCGGCAGTGCAGGATCCGGTTTTCCACTATGTGGATACCCGCCCTCCTGCGGCAGCCCTGCTACCGTTCCTGCCCGCCTTGATGGAGGCCCTCAAACACCCCTGGCCTCAGCCGTCTTCAGCCCAGCCATACCACACAGGCTGGAACACCTTTATCGGACCCAAAAGGAGGATGCCGAGTTCTTGTTTAATCATCCTCAGCCCAACTCCGTGGTGGTGGAATCGGCGCAAACCAAGGGCGGTTCCAGGCCTCACACGATACCGCCAGACAAGGAAGGGCGTCGTTTGGACACTTTTGGAAGGAGGTTCTATCTGCCTCCTCCCTGGTGGCGAGGGTGTCCAACACCCAAGCTTGCATGGCAGCCTACCTGCGCAGTCGTCTTGACAAGGTCGCCCCTATTCTCTCCACTGTTCTGGAGGAACATAGGGCGAGCACTAACCAATTCTACAATGAGGTGGTAGCGCTCGCGAACCAACAAATCGTCTCGTCGAGGCACTCTGTGGAGGTAGCGTCCCGGGTCATGGTCGGCTCCATCACCCTCTGAAGGTATGCCTGGCTACGATCCTCAGGCCTCCAGGAGGACACCCGGAAACGCATCGAGGACCTCCCTTTCGACGGCAAGGGTCTCTTCAATGCGTCAACGGATGAGGCGATGGACCACATTGTTAAGGCCCGTCTAACGGCTAAAAAGATGGGGATCCGTCAACCTCCACAGACCCGCCGTGGCCCGCGGCCTGCGTGGCACCATTCATCCTCCGCAAGCTTCCGACCTCATTCGCCCAGGTCCGGATCCTCTAGGACTCCCGCCACATCCTCCTCCAGACATCCTGCATGGGGGCGACAGACGGCTTCCAAGAAATCTTCATCGGGATCCAAATCCCATTTTTGATGGGATCTGCAGGACTCTACCTCAGCCAACCTTCCGTCTGCCATCAGCCCTAACGAACCATCTCACGCTGGCCAAACACCTCGACTCGTGGCAATCGATCACGTCGGACTCTTGGGTGCTCACCATTGTTCGGCTTGGTTACACCATCGAGTTTGCAAGTATTCCACCTCGAGGCGTTTTCTACTCCACCCAGGCCAGCCCGGCTCTGCTGGAAGAGATCCAGTCCCTCCTGCAGAAGGGAGTGATCGAGCCGGTCCCGCCCTCGGCCACTACCACCGGCTTCTACTCCCGGTACTTTACAGTACCGAAGTCGGACGGGACCCTGCAACCTATTTTGGATCTCCGAGGGGTAAACGTATACATCTGCCCCAGGAGGTTCAAGATGGTCACCTTGTTGACGATCCTACTCTTCCTCCGCCGGGGGGACTGGTTCGCTTCAATCGACCTGCGGGATGCTTATTTCCACATTTCCATCCGTCCGCAGCACAGACGATACCTTCGGTTCGCGATCGATGGCACCTCCTAACAGTACCGGGTGCTGCCGTTCAGCCTCTGCACCGCACCGGGGGTGTACACGAAGTGCATGGCCCCTGTGGTCTCCCACCTGCGGACAAAGGGCATCACCGTTTTCCCCTACCTGGACGATTGGCTGCTGGTAGCGTCCTGCAAGAGCAAACTGTACTCGGACATACATCTAACGCTGTCCCTCCTGACCCGCCTGGGTCTTCGGGTCAACCCAAAGAAGTCTCACCTCGAACCGGCGAGAGTGTTGGACTTCATCGGAGCCACCCTGGACTCGGTCTCGGCCAGGGCCTACCTGCCTCTGGAGCGGGCTCGTACCCTCCGCCGATCTGCTGCGGCCGTCTTCAACGCCCCAATGATATCAGCGAGGAAAATACAACAGCTGCTGGGCTACATGGCCTCCACCACGGCCGTCATGTACCTGTCGAGGCTGCGAGCGCGCCCCTACAACACTGGTTTGTCAGAGCCTTCAATCCGTTCTGAGATGACCAGCGCCTGCGACTTTGACTGCCGACACTAGTACGTCGCTCTCTACTGTGGTGGCTCTCATACTGTCATCTCCTGTCCGGGATGCTGTTCACACGACTGACCTCTCAGCTCACAATCACGACCGACGCCTCCCTCTTCGGATGGGGAGCGCATTGCGACGACCTCAGAGTCCGAGGTCGATGGACTGGCGACGAGACCGCTCTCCACATAAACGCCCTCAAGCTCCTAGCCATTGGAAAAGCTCTGAGAGCGTTCCGCAATCTGGTTGTTGGACAGGCGGTACTGATCCTGACCGACAACACCACGACGGTGTGTTATGTCAACAGCCAAGGAGGGACCCATTCTACCACGCTCCTGACCATTGCTCTCCAGCTTTGGGACTGGTGCGTGTCCCTCTGAGTCCACCCTGTTGCCGTTCACCTGGCAGGGCAGGAGAATACGACAGCAGACGCCCTGAGCAGGGACACTTCCACCAACCACGAGTGGTCCCTCTCAGAGGAAGCGTTCCACTTGATACAGTCCAGCTGGGGCGATCCCAACATCGATCTCTTCACCACGGTGTTGAACGCCAAGTGTCGCCGATACTGTTCGAGAGCTGGCCGGGGACCGACCTCCCTCGGCGACGCGTTCTAGTACCGATGGACAGAGGGTCTCCTGTACATCTTCCCACCGTTCCTCCTGCTGGGCAGGGTGGTCGCCAAGATCCTGGCGGACCGAGCCGATGCCATCCTCGTCGCCCCGTACTGGCCAAGGCAGCATTGGTTCGCCCCGCTGCTCAAGGCCTCTCGGGGACGGCCGGTCAGGCTTCCGACAGCACCCGACCTGCTGTCTCATTCCGGCGGTCGCATTCTCCATCCTGACCTGCCTGTCCTGGACCTCCACGCGTGGAGGATAGCGCCCTAGACGATCCTGCTATCCAGGACGTCCTTACTGCGGCTAAAAAGGAATTGACCCACCGCAACTATGCCTACAAGTGGCGGCAGTTCGTGGCTTTTGCGGAGGAGCGTGGAGACACGGTATCGCCAGTTGCCCTCGGTACCGTGCTCTGCTTCTTGCTTCACTTGAAACAAGAGGGTCTCTCGTTTTCCTCGTTGAAGGTGTACCTGTCTGCCATTGTGGCCTAACAACCCCGGGGCTCTCCTTCGGCAGCGCTCTTCCGGGATGCGACGATGAAACAGTTCCTGAAGGGACTCCGCCATCTATACCTGCCGGTATCGCCGTCGTTGCCTCACTGGTCCCTATCTCTGGTACTCTCTCAACTTACGAGACCACCCTTTGAGCCTATGGCCACTGCTGATGATAGGCTCCTGACTCTCAAGACCGCTTTCCTGGTAGCTGTCACCTCTGCCAGGCGTGCCAGCAAACTGACAGCGCTACGCGTCGACGACCCCTTCCTGGTTTTCCACCGGGATAAAGTGGTTCTCCGCCCGGACATTTCTTTCCTCCCGACGGTCGTCTCTCATTTCCACCTTAACCAGGACATCATCCTTCTTACTTTCTATCCTAACCCGACGACCCCTCTTGAGAGGTCTTTGCACACCCTGGTCGTTCGAAGGGCCCTGGCCTTTTACACTCAGAGGACTGCGGCCTACAGGCAGACCCCTCACCTGTTTGTCTGCCACAGTCAGCATTGCAGGGGCTGCAAGGTGTCCACCCAGAGATTCTCCAAGTGGGTGGCCCAGACAATTCTGCTTGCTTATGACATGGCCAAGCAGCCTCCTCCTGACTTGCTTCGGCCACACTCCACCAGAGCTGTGGCGTCCTCAGCAGCCCTCTTGCGAGGCGTGGACCTTCAGGAACTTTGTCGAGTGGCGACCTGGTCCAGGCCCTCGACTTTCATCTGCCACTATCGGCTGGACTGTCGGTCCAGGAGGGATGCCCGGTTTGGACGAGCGGTGCTGGCCTCCGTACTCTAGGGACCTGACCCACTGTCCTTCTGGTAAGCTACAAAGTCTCCTAGTGTGTAAGGCACAGAGACCACGAAGAAGAAGAACAGGTTGCTTACCTGTAACTGTGGTTCTTCGAGTGGTCATCTGTGCTCTTACACACACCCGCCCAACCGTCCCCTCACTCTCAGGTCCCCTTTTTCGGCGGACTTGTAGAACTGAGGAGAGACCGTTGCTCGGCTGGCTGAGCATGCTCAGTGGATACATGGGGGGAGGGGTTCCCGCCAAGCTACTAAGCTCTAGAATTTTCCGAACGGTACTGCGCATGCACGAAAGCTCCTAGTGTGTAAGGGCACAGATGACCACTCGAAGAACCACAGTTACAGGTAAGCAACCTGTTCTTTCCTTGCCATTGGCTATTCTGGTTAGGTCTGCTGGGAGTTCTAACATCTGGAAGGCCAGCACAGTTCCCACTCCTGTTATAAAAAAAAGTGTTGTGGAGCACCATGACTTAGAGCTGTTTTACCAAGAAGTCCTTGTTGCAGATATCAACACAGCAGCCATGTTCCTGGGCAGCCTTCTCTTCTCGCAGCCTCAGCCTGCATCCTTCTGGAATATGCAGGTAATAGTACTGCCCTGCCTTGCAGCATTCTAAAAGGGTAATGTGCACAAGGGAGACAGCACGGTGTAATGGTTTGAATGTTGGACTAAGGCTCTGGAAGACCAGGCTTTAAATCTCCACTCAGCCTGGAGACCCACTGGGTGACTTTGGTGACACTCTGTCTCAGCCTCAGAGTGACACACTCTATCTCAGCCTTAGAGCAAGGCAAAGGCAAACCCCCTCTGAATCAATCTTGCGAAGAAAACCCGATTGAAATCAGAAATGACTTGGAGGCACACCACAACAGCAGTAGCAACAGTGTACACAAAGTTCTGGGTGACTACCAAATGTGCTATACTGTATAGCATATGTGCCATATAGGTACAGTATGTGCTATAGAAGTATGGATAACTTCCTCTGATCCTCAGCCTCTCTCTGTAAAATGGAAGTACTAACTTATCTGACAGGACCATTGCGAATAAAGTTTTGTAGAGAGTACCTTGGACCCAATTTTCTAAGTGCTGGCAAGGCCAAACAGATGGACATTTCTGAGGTTGCAGAAACCAGGGGGCAAGTGGGAGGGGAACAGGTATTTCTATGGAAAAGATACTTTTCTAGCCAGAAAAGTCCAGTGATGACAGTCCTTGATTTGCACAGTGGTTACTGAGTCACCCATGGGGATCCAGCCAGCCATACTCCATCCAGGGTTTTGTAGGTATGACTCAGGTAAGTAACTCTATTAGGACCAGAGAAACCAGGCCACTAGCAGACTGGAGAGAAGGAAAATGGTCACAGATTTAGCGGCCTGGAAGATTCATGCCTCATCTAGGGTGGCTGCTTGCACATCATCAGAAAAGAGACACTGGTTGTCATAAGACCATGTAGGCAAATTGACATGAGAAATGATTTTATAATTTCAATGGAATTACTGTATAATACATCTCATTTGATTGAGCAAAGCCTTTGACAAGGTGGGCTTTGTGCTTCCTGGGTCTGCTGCCCAGATGCTTCTTCTTCGTGGTCTCTGTGCCTCACACAATGGGAATCTTCGCGCATGCGCAGTAGCGTTTCGGAAAGTTCCAGAGCTGAGCAGCTTTGCGTGAACCCCTCCCCCATACAGTACTGAGCATTCTCAGTCCCGCCAAGCTAACGGTCTCTCTTCAGTTTCTTTTTGTCTGCCGACCTGTTAGCAGCTCAGAAGGTTTCCTCGCTGAGCAGTTGTTTTCTCTTTTCGGATTTTGGCTCTTTCGTTCATTCCTATTATTCTGGTTCCTCCAGATAGGAAATCTGTAAGAACTCTTCCCCCTTCTTATGTTGTCTTTGTTTAAATTGTGTGTTATCTGCGACCACAAGGTCTTGCTATCTGACGCCCACCCCAAGTGCCTGTTCTGCCTCGGGGAAGGCCATAATGTTTGGGCCTGTTCCATCTATAAAGAGTTTACATCGCAGATGCTGAAGAATAGGGCCTCCTGTTTAAAATCTTATTGTTGGGAGCAAGCTCTTCGTTTAAAGGAGCAAGCGGCTTTGGACATGGCCCTCTTCACCGCTTTGGTTTCACCACGTCCTTCGCGAGGCCCCTTGACGTCAAAGCCTTCTGCTGCAGCTTCCTTGTCAACTACGACGTCGACTGTATCGACCGCTGTCTTGGTACCGACAACTTCAGTATCAGTACCAACATCGACCTCATCAGCGTTATCACTGATCTTGTCTCTGTTGAGGATTCCAAAGCTCTCGAGGATGCCTGTTGTTCTGTCTTGTAGTTCTGAAGATGTCTCCTCCAGCTTGCAGCAGGCTTCGGTTCAGCAGCTTCGCAAGGTCTCTACCTTGGTGGAGCGCAAGAGAATATCTTTGCACCACTCTTCCATCTCTTCGAAGAAGAAGGAGAAGCATTGCTCTCTTCACCCACTGCCTGTCTGTTGGCTGTTCTTCTCTGGGCCCTCTTCCGACACCTCCTTCAACACAGCCTCTGATAGCCACTGTTGAGGAGGTTGAGGCGCCTGCTCTTTCACCGGTGCATGATCCCACCCAGCTTCTGATGCTATCTGTCCAGGCTACTGTCGACCTTGTGTCCGAGCTGGACCGTCAGCCTGCGCCACCTGCTTCTCTGTCTGTTATGTCGGGCCAGCTCGGGGATGGATTCTTTCAGACTCCACTTCCTCCGGCTATCTCTTCTGGCTGCCCAGAGATGAACCGTCTGCCTAGATCGGACACTCCTCAGGCTCCCTCCCGAGACCAGCCTTGAGTCAGTGTGGTCCGCTTTCCGGGAAGTGGTGAAAGGGGTAGATCCTTGCATCACTGGGATTGTGGCTACCATGGCGCTCATGAGCTTTCGTCGGCAAGGATTGACTTGCCTTTCTCATCAGCTTCTTACATAGCTCAATATGGCCATGAGCATCTCTGGAGAGAGCAACCCGGCTCATATCACTCATACTCACCTGCTTATCGTGACTTGTACCATCCCGACATACATCGTTGGTCTCTGTATGTGCTCAGCATTCATGCTCTCCATCACAATCTCCTCCTGGATCTCACTACTGACACTCTCCTCAATACCGCCACTCTAGATCCCGGTCTTGGTCTAGATTGGTCTACTACCAGCGTTCTCCATCTCATACTCATTGCCAGTCCCGTGATCGATCGCCTCACTATGGGGCTGTTTCTCCACCTCCTCGAGTGACAGCAAAGGTGTCCTGGCCCCTGCCAGATACCCAACCAACAACTCTTCTGCCAACCACTTTGTCTGCTTCCTTATCGACGCAGTCTGTCATCGCACTGATCCTGATGGTTCTACCTATATCGTCAGTACCAGCCCCAGTACCGATTCTGGTACTGACCTTGGTACCGATTCTGTCTATTTTACTGGTCTCGGCTCCTGCTCCACCGGTTGTTCTCGCCACACCTCCGGTTACTCAAGCTCACTGGTCTCGATCGCCTCGATCATCTTCTTCTTCTTCTGGCTCTTATGATTCCAATGGTGATTCATTGGATTCGACACCTCAGTCTTATATTTCCCCTCCACTTGCCTCTGGAGACCCATCCCCTGATTCGGCTCTGGAGGATGTCAAGCAGTTTTCAGACATCTTGGTTAGAATGGCCAACGCCTTGGGCCTTGATATCTCCGGTCCTGCTCCAACCGTACAGGACCCTGTATTTCACTGTGTTGATACTTGACCTCCGTCAACTGCTACGATTCCTTTTCTCCCGGTTTTGCAGGAGGTACTGAAACATCCATGAGCCCAACCAGCCTCCCTTCAACCAATCCCTCACTGTTTGGAGCACATTTACCATACCCAATAGAAGGATGTTGACTTCTTGTTCAATCATCCAACTCCAAATTCAATCATCATTGAGTCCTCCCAAACGAAAGGTGGCAAGAGAGCATATGACTCCCCCTGATCATGAGCCTAGATATTTTCGGTCACTGCTTCTGTTTGGCCTCTTTGTTGATCACCAGGATCTCCAACACTCAGGCTTGCCTGGCTGTTTATCAGTGGAGTATTTGGGATAAATTCTTCCCTCTACATTCCCACCTGCTGGATGACCACAAGGCGACTGCCATTCAATTCTATAATGAGTCTGTGGCACTTTCAAATCAGCAGATCATATCTTCCGAGCACACTGTTGAGGGTGCAGCGCAGGTGATGGTGGGTACAATCGCCCTTTGCCATTTTGCATGGCTTTGGTCCGCCAGATTGACCGAAGACAACAGGAAGAGGATCGAAGACCTACCCTTCAATGGTCAAGGACTCTTCCATGCCACTGCAGACGATGCCATGGATCACCTAATGAAAGCTTGTTTGACGGCAAAAAAGATGGCTCTTCACCTGGCGGCTCGGCCTAGAAACCATCGTCATCCTGCTCCTCGTGGAGACGCCCTTCCTACTCGTATAGGTCATGTTCTCCATGTCGCACATCTCACCAATCTTCTCTACCGGCTTTCTTGTCTCGCCACTCCTTCAGGCACTGTCAGCCATCATCTAAGAAGTCTTCTTCAACCACCAAGTTGCGATTTTGACTTCTCTTGCAGGTCACCACCTGTACCATTATTCCACCTTCCAAGCCACCTGTCCAAAACCCCAGGATCGGCTCACCACTTCAACACCTGGCACACCATCACTTCGGACGCTTGGGTATTGACCATCGTCCCTCTTGGTTACACCATCAAGTTTTCAAATACTCCTCCTCTTGGCGTCTTCCCCTCCATGCCTGCCAGTCCTGCTCTCCTCAAGGAGATCAGAACACTCCTTCTTGAAGAGGCCATAGAGCAGCTGCCGTCCTCAACCAAAGCCACCGGCTTCTTCTCTCGGTATTCCACAGTACCGAAGATGGACGGCACTCTCCAACCCATTCTGGACCTCCGAGGGGTCAACTCATTCATCCCCCCTGGAAGTTCAAGATGGTCACCCTGTCATCCATCCTGCCTTTCCTCAGGCATTGGGACTGGTTTGCGTCCATGGATCTACAAGACACCTACTTCCACATCACCATTCGTCCCCAGCATAGGAGGTACTTTCGGTTTGCAGTCAACAGCGTGTGCTACCAATACAAGATCCCGCCATTCGGCCTGTCCACCACCCCCAGGGTCTTTACCAAGTGCCTCGCCCCTGTGGTGTCTTAACTCCATATGAAACATGCCAGGGTGTACCCCTAGATGGACGATTGGTTACTGGTGGCGCCCAGCAAACAGAACTTATACAAGGACATCCATCTTGCCCTCTCCCTTCTCTCCGACCTCGGCCTTAGGGTGAATCCCAAGAAGTCCCACTTGGAACCCACACACACCCTGGACTTCATCGGGGCCACTCTGGACTCTACTTCCGCCATGGCATTCCTGCCGATGAAGCGCGTGCGGATCTTGTGTCAGGCCATGGGTGCTGTCTTGCACAATCCGTCTGTTTCTGTTCGCCAGATTCAACAGCTCCTTGGCTACATGGCGGCCATAACCACGGTCACCTACCTGTCTTGCCCTCTTCAACACTGGTTCCTCTGCAATTTTGACTCTCTCCTTGACAATCAACGCCGGGTTCTCCAGGTCCCTCCACCAGTAAGGGACTCCGTTTCATTGGTGGCTGTCTCCACACCATCTACTGTCGGAAATGCCATTTGTCGAACCCTGTCCATCACTTTCCATCACCATCGACACATCCCTCCTCAGTTGGGGAGCCCACTGTGGTCGTTTTTCAGTACAGGGCCACTGGGCCAACCTAGAAATGCATCTTCATATCAATGCATTGGAGCTCCTTGCGATCCTCAAGGCTCTTCGGGCCTTTCGGAACCTCATTGTCAGACGGACATTCAGATCCTTTCAGACAATACAATAGCTGTCTGCTACGTAAACCAGCAAAGAGGCACCCACTCCTCCATTCTGCTCTATCTGGCTCTACACATATGGGGCAGGTGCATTGTGTTGCGGATACATCCCATTGCAGTTCATCTGATGGGACGCAACAATGTTATGGCAGACACGCTGAGCAGGGACACAGCATGCCACCATGAGTGGTCCCTTTCCACTGCTGCCTTTTGTCTGATAGTGGCCCGATGGGGCACCCCAACAGTCGATCTCTTTGCGACAGACCAGAACAAGAAGTGTCCCCGTTACCGCTTGAGAGCCAGCCTGGGACACCGCCCTCTGGGGGACACATTCCAGTTTCCTTGGAAAGGAGAGTTCCTCTCTTGGGTCGAGTGGTGGCCAAGATCGCCGCAGACGGGGCAGACACCATTCTTCTCGCCCCTTATTGACCCAGGCAACATTGGTTCGGTCCTCTTCTCACCATTGCCCGGGGCTGCAGGATGTGACTTCCGTGCACGCCCGACCTCCTCTCGCACTCGGGCAGTCATGTGCTTCACCCCGCCCTCCCTCTCCTCCTCCTGCACGCGTGGAGGATAATGTTCTAGATTCTCCTGCTATCCAAGCTGTCCTCATGGCCACTAGGAAGGAATCCACTCGCAGGTCCTGCGACTACAAGTGGAGGAAGTTTGTGGCCTTCGTGTATGCCTGTGATGAGGCCCCTTCTCTGGCCTCCCTGTCAACAGTGCTTCACTTCGTCCTGTGTCTACGGGAGCAAGGGCTGGCCTTTTCCTCCCTCAAGGTTTATCTCTCTGTGATCGTCGCTTATCAGCCATGTGGTTCTCCTTCCTCGGCCCTTTTCAGGAACGCCACAGTTAAATAGTTCCTGAAAGGCCTTTAGCATCTCTACCCTCCTGTCTCCCCACGGCTTCCTCCGGAGTCACTATCGCTTGTCCTTTCTCAGCTTATGCATCACCTGGTTGAACCCATGGCTATGTCTGACGACTGTCTCCTTACTTTGAAAATGGCATTCTTGGTTGCTGTTACATCAACCAGGAGGGCAGATGAGCTGACTGCGCTATGTTCAGATGAACCCTTCCTGGTGTTTCATCAAGACAAAGTGGTCTTGCGTCCAGATCTTTCATTTCTTCCTAAAGTCGTCTCTGACTTCTATCTGCATCAGGATATTATTTTGCTTACCTTCTACCCTGACCCAGCTTCGCCTCTCGAGTGCTCTCTCCCCTCGCATGATGTACGTTGCGCCCTAGCTTTCTACTTGCAATGAACTTTGACCTTCCACCATACTCCCCACCTCTTTGCCTGCCATAGTGGGCGCCAGAAAGGTCACAAAGTATCCACTCAGCGCTTCTCTAAATAGGTTGTCCAGATGATTCACCTTGCCTACGAACTTGCTGGACAATCACTGCCGTCTCCGCTTCATGCCCATTCCACCAGGGTGATGGCCTCCTTGGTGGCCCTTCTCAAGGGAGTTGACCTACAAGAGCTTTGTTGTGTGGCTACATGGTCGCGACCTTCATCCGCCATTATTGCCTTGACTGCAGGGCCTGGCATGATGCCCACTTTGGTCATGCAGTGCTGTCCTCTGTCATCTAGGACGTCCAATGGTAAGCTACTCAATCTTCCATTGTGTGAGGCACAGAGACCACGAAAGAAGGAACAGGTTGCTTACCTGTAACCAGTTCTTTGAGTGGTCATCTGTGCCCTCACACACACCTGCCCAGCCTTCCTTTTTTCAGGTCTTTGCTTTGGCGGACTTTGAAACTGAGGAGAGACCATTAGCTTGGCGGGACTGAGCATGCTCAGTACCAGATGGGGGAGGGGTTATCACCAAGCTGCTCAGCTGTGGAACTTTCTGAAACGCTACTGTGCATACACAAAGATTCCCATTGTGTGAGTGCACAGATGATCACTTGAAGAACCCCAGTTACAGGTAAGCAACCTGTTCTTACCTTTGGATGGGGAGCTCCAAGCCCCCAAGCCCCATCATCTCATGGGCTTTATCTTTTAGTGGGATTTGGAGTGGACAGCCCTTTCAAACAGAGGACACCTTCAGAAAAAGGTTAGAACAAGTCACATTCCAAAGAAGGGAAAAAGGTTTACTGGTAGAATTAGTAATGCTATAATAACTTGTAAATGTTTCTTTTAAAAGGCATTTTTAGAGAAATTTGGACAGGAATTTTAAAGTTTCATGCCATTCTTATCAATTCTAAGTTTTAAAAAGTTTTTAAAAACACACAAAAGGCAACAAAAAAATAACAAGTGAAGGAGTGACATACTTCCATAATACTGAAACAAGCAACAAAAGCAAGTTGCTATAATGAGTAATGAGAATGGGCTACTTTTTAAAAGAAATTTCCAGACTGTAGTATATTCCTAGAACACTTGGCTAGTGGTGCCTCTCTCTTTTTAACTCTCTTGCTCTTTGTTCTAAGCTCCTAACCTGTGATTTCTGTGTCTTCTTCACCATCTCCAGGTTCCACCAAGTTGCCCTGCAGTCCCTCTTGCTCCAAATGACTGAAGATCAGATGCGATCCTGTCCTGATGCCCTCTAACACAGGCATCCCCACGTTGGTCTCACCGTAACCAGTGCTGGGAAAGTGTGGCCAAGCCATGGGGAGTATCTACCAGTTCTACTTTGACAGGTCAAAGATCTTGGAACATTACAACTACACCAAGGATAAGCTGGAAAAGGATGAGCCCCCTTCCCTGTCTCCCATCAACATCATTGTAATCGTGCTTTGCTGCTTTATCATCCTGGAGAACCTGCTGGTGCTCGTCTCCGTCTGGAGGAACAAGAAGTTCCATTCGGCCATGTTTATCTTCATTGGCAACCTGGCCTTTTCGGACCTGCTGGCTGGCTCGGCCTTCATCGCCAACGTTGTCCTTTCGGGCCCAGCCACCTTCCGCCTCACCCCAGTCCAGTGGTTCGTGAGAGAGGGCACGGCCTTTGCCACACTGGCTGCCTCAGTTTTCAGCCTCTTGGCCATTGCCATAGAACGGCATGTGGCCATCACCAAGGTGAAGGTCTATAGCAGTGACAAGAACTGCAGGATGGTGCTCCTGATCGGGGCCTGCTGGGTCATCTCAGCTGCCATTGGTGGGCTGCCCATCCTTGGCTGGAACTGCATGGCTGACCTTGAGAAGTGCTCCACTGTCCTGCCACTTTACTCCAAACAGTACATCCTCTTTGTTGTCTTGATTTTCACCATCATCCTCTTCTCCATTGTGGTTCTCTATGTCCGGATCTACCGCATTGTCCGCTCCAGCCATGCCGAGATTGCCAGCTCCCAGACGGTGTCCTTGCTCAGGACAGTCACCTTTGTCCTGGGGGCTTTCATCATCTGCTGGCTGCCAGCCTTCATCATCCTCTTGGTGGACACCTCATGTGCCAGAAAATCATGCCCCATCCTTTACAAGGCGAAATACTTCTTTGCCTTCGCTACGCTCAATTCAGCCATCAACCCTCTTATCTATACCCTCCGCAGCAAGGACATGAGGAAGGAGTTCCTACGGGTGCTCTGCTGCTGGGGGATGATGGGGCAGGGGAAGCCTGCAGAGCGTTGCATGATTCCCCTCCGCAGCTCCAGTTCCTTGGACCGCTGCACACAAAAACAGGACCTTCCCACCTCACCTTTCATGAAGGAGCATTCCACGTTTGTGTGAAAGGACACAAGGAAGGGGACTGTGAGGGGAATAAGGAAATCTGTGAGGTGGGGTGGGCCCCAAAGAGGCGGTACAAAGGCAGTGTGGTACAAGGTATTAAAAATAACATCCTGGTGGCCAAATCCACCTAGTGTGAACTGAAATGGAAGTGTCCATTGTTCACTAGATCTGCACAGTATTATAACTTTCTGTTAGATGTGTGTGAGAGAGACTGACTGACAGGCTGACTGATGGGCTGACTGACTTGAAGTGTGGGGAGCTACTAGTATGGTACGATTCTCCCTTCTAGCAGGAGCCTTGCCACTCTGAACATCCACATTTCCTTCTGTCCTATACCAGAGGGTCAAACTAGACCTTAAGAGGGATGTTCATTCCCTCTTAGGTAAGCCTTTCTCTTTTACAGTAGGATTTCCTAAGAGGTAATGTGCTCCAGCCATTAGGCTTATCAATTAAACTTGGTTTAACCTTTCAGCAATCATTCACAACAAGTAAAGGTCAATAAATGCAAGGTATGTAGGTGAGGAAAATCATATACTACAACAAACAGATGTCTTTCTCCACTTGAGGGAGCACTTTTTCTAAAAATCATGCTGAATGTGTCATCTAGCTTGGCCCTCAGAGACATGCTTTTATTTCTCCCTTATAAAACATTCACTTCCTCTTTCCAAGGGAAGCAACAACCAGTCACTCCACTCTGCTTGGGCTGTGTCCACACCGTTGTCCTGGCTCTGATTTGCCTAAATAGTGTGTGTGTGTGTGTTGGAGGGCTTTCTTAAGAACAAAGACTGACACAAGATAGTACACAGGGGCAGTTTGTTACCTCCAGTGCTGAGTACAATGCAGAGATGCAAATGTGTTTACCATCTTTGTTTCCTGCTCTGGGCTCTGTTCAGACTGGTTTTTCAGGTTTTCTGCACATTTCAAGTAGAGCAATAAAAAAAGAGGGGGCAGTTTCTCCTTTCATAAAGGAGAGGCAAAGGCTGATTTCAAAGTTAAGTAATGCAAGTTGTAGTCCAGCATGGCCAGAAAGTGGCTGCTGTGGGAAGGCTAGTTTGGGAAGCCCTTCAGGAGAGAGAAGGGATTCTGGTATGGCTGAATATTCCTGGAAATGCTGCAAGAGTTCATGGGCAACATGTGGCTGTTGTGACTCTGCGTAGTCCCTCTCACTACTGTCCAATGGGAGATATACCAATAGGGATTTTCTTACTCTGGCCACTCTGCTGCTAGGCAAGGTTTTAGCCCTTTTATTGCTTCTTTTGTTCCCCTACCTGCACACACACAAAATCTGGTAAAGTGGAAAAGATGAGTGAGCTTTACGATGTCTAGAAGTGCTCACAGTCCTTATTAAAGTTGCCCAGGGGTTCAGCCCTGGTTGGTACTTGAATGGGAGACTGCCAATGAATACCAGATGCCGTAGGCTATATTTTAGACGAAGAAATTGGCAAAAACACCTCTGAGTATCCGTTGCTTAAGAAAACCCTGTGACATTCATGGGGTCACCATAAGTCAATAGGTACACACACACAGGGTTAGGAAGGGATAGTCAGTTTCCCAGGGGTGGGGGTCATAGCCCCCTACAACCAACCAGGGGCTTCAACTGCTCCTGTGCTGCTATGATTCTGACTGGGACATTCTGTGGGTTGGAATCCAAAAAAGGAGTTTTTTTCCAGGCTAGAGAATATGGATCCAAAATTCTTGCTGTCTCCTACTAAGCTCTTGTGTATTTGAGCTCAAGAACATAGGAAGCTGCCTTGTACCAAGTCAGACCATGGGGTCCATCTCACCCAGGCTTGCAAAGTCTTGACTGGCTTTCCAGTCAAAATTGTCTCCTGGTGGTCTCCCCGTCCAAGTACTATCCAGGACAGCTCTTCCTTAGCTTTGAAATTAGGCAAGATCTGGGGCCCCAGCAGTGTGGTTCCCCTCAAACAGCCATGGCTGCATCCTGTGCAGTCCTGGAATTTGTGGTCTGGTGAGGCACTAGAGCCCTCTGGCTGAGAATTCTAAATGTTGCTGCTGCTGCTGTGTGCCTTCAAGTCATTTCCAACTTACGGCAACCCTAAGGTGAATCTATTAAGGGGTTTTCTAATACCCCTCCCTAAAATGCAAATCCTAGGATTCCACAGGATGGAATCATGGCAGATAAGGAGAATCATAGCACTATAATGGTGTAATGCAATAGTTCCCAACCTTTTTTTCACTTGCATACCCCATAGCAGCCCATTTCCATACATTGTACCCCTCAAACAGTGGGGTCATGTTATTTGCA
Source organism: Iguana delicatissima (assembly GCA_948472985.1). Classification (NCBI taxonomy): domain Eukaryota; kingdom Metazoa; phylum Chordata; class Lepidosauria; order Squamata; family Iguanidae; genus Iguana; species Iguana delicatissima. The sequence goes on along the minus strand of CAOKZL010001868.1, from coordinate 123,820 downwards.
AACTCAGCATTCACAAATTCAACCTTATGCAAGTTGCAAGGTAAAAAAGAAAAACATTTTAATTATTTTTTAAATTGTTTGTGAACATCACAGGGCGGACAGCAATTCCATGAGGAACCTATACTCCACCCTGCAATGACTGGCAGTGGTGGCAGTCCCAATCCTGCTTGCTCACGTGCAGTTCAATCCAATTCTGCTAGGCAAGCAAGCTCTAACAAGCAAGGCACATTCTGTTCAATGAGCTCATTCCAAAATGAGTATTTCCAAAACAGAAGGATCTCTGAAATGGCTGGAATGCACACTTCCTGCCATTTCTCAGATTCTTGCCTCTTTTCATTCCACCTCTCCCCCTCCCCAAAGCTTGGGGCAATTCCTAGAAACATGAGAATCTGTGAAAAGGTGGGAATGTATGCTTCACATGATTTCAGAGATCCTCAGGTCTTTTGCCTCCCCCTCCACCCACCCACCCAACTCCTGGAGTTGCTGTCTACCCCGCGATGATTGAGGGCTTGGTTCTATTCCTGGTTGCTGGCGGGAATGCATGCCTCAGAATGCCATTTCGCAGAATGCCTCTTTTTGCTCCACCACCACCCCAACTCCCAGAGTTACTCCTTTCCCTGCAATAGTTGAGGGCTTTGTCCCAGTCCTGGTTGCTCATGAGCAGTTTTTAAAATTTTAAAATATTTTTCTCTTTTCACCTCGCATCTTGGGTAAGGTTGAGTTTATGAATGCTGAGCTTGCAAATAACTCAGGTCCATTATACTTCAGCAGCAGCAAGTTCTCCTATAAGTCGGCTTCCTTCATTCTTCCTTCAGGAGAATCTCTGGGAACCAACTTTAATGCTTTTTCAAGCTCTCTCTCCACAGCCATGCCTTAGCTTGTGAAAGAAAGAAAAGAGAAAGAGAGACAGAGGCCATTTCTGCATGAGACTGTTCTGGCGCTATGATTCCACTTTCAACTTCCTATGGAAACCTGGGGTTTGCAGTTTCAGGAGGGGCCGGCTATAACAGTCTCATGCAGAAATGGCCAGAGAGAGAGAGAGAGAATACACCTGCAAGAGCTGAGACACATTGCATGCAGCTCTCACATTGGAGGCAAGGAAGCTGCACACAAACAAAATGACAACAGTATTTCCAGGGGAAGAACCAGGAACCCATTCTCCCCACAGTCTAGTAATACACACTGTATTCCAACAGTATCTCCCCACACCTTTCTGGTTTTGGCCACCGCTTTCGTTCCTCAAGATTATTCACTTGGGACACTTGGCTGAGATATGCCACCACCACCCACTGCATACCTTGTGCATATCCCGGCTGTCTGCCTCAGGTGGCTGCAGCACCTTGCGCTGCCCAGTGAATGAAATGAACCTTGCCTTCCCTTCTTGATCTGTTGCAAAGTGGCAGAGAACTTCTGGTTTAGCCATCACCACAGCAACCTCCAGCAAGGGGTGCGCACCAGTAAGAGGAGGTGCACTGATTGGACACTGGGAGTCTGAATGGAAGCTTCTTTCTTAGCAAAGATAGGAGCGAATGTGGTGTGTGCACATGTCAGGGTAATATTTCCTGCCATTCTTCAATTTTTTTTTCTGTTCCCCTAAATGTCCTGGTGCATACCCCTGAGTGTAATATGTAGCCCAGGTTGGAAATCACTAGTGTAGTGTGAAAGACTGCCAGTATATTCAGATACTGTGGTGGCCAGTCAGGGGAGCTTTCCATGTTCAGTGTTCTGAAAAGCCCAACATCCCTTCGCAGTGGATATCGACAGTTAGTGGCTGAATGAGGAATCAGGCAGTGGAAGGTATAGAGTGAAATTTGGCCCCATGAGGAGTAACCAATACTTCTCTCTCATGATTTCCAGTCCACAGGTGAAAGAGGGAACATAGTGAACTTGACAGCAGGACTGGCTCTCAGTTCACTTTGGCATGGGGATTAAGCTTCTGACTCTCTCTAGCTCCTTATGAAATGCCCCACCACCACTGCAAAGACACCGATTGCTGAACAGGGGACAAAGGCAGGATGGAAAACTGATCTGATGCTACATTTGGCAGCTATTGGTAGCCATGTGGGCAGCACAGAAGGCCTGTTTAAAAAGGAGTCCTGTAAACAGGAGAGAGCCAGCGTGGTATAGTGGTTTGATGGCTGGACTAGAACTCCAGGAGACCAGGGTTTGAATTCCACTCAACCATAGAAATCTACTGGGTGACCCTGGGCAAGTCATACTCTCTCATCCTCAGAGGAAGGCAAGGGCAACCCCCCACCCCCCATACAAATCTTGCCAAGAAAACCCTATGATAGGATTACCTTAGATTCTCCATATCTCAGAATGTACTGGAAGGCAAATAACAACCTGTAAAAAAAGGCTTCTGCGCAGCCCACAGTGCAGGAGATGAGTTTTAGGTCAGAATAACCTTCTTTTCTCTGGCCCAAAGTCTTTGTGCATCTGTTGAGAAGTTGGATTTATACATTTATCTGGCCTCACTTTCAGGATGCTCCTCCTATTTCCAGTCCTTCTGTTTAAAAAAACAAACTGAAACACCGTTGTGTGAGAATACAGGCGAGTTGTGGGTTTGGAGGATTGGTGAGGCTGGGTGCATTGCTAAGGGCGAAGATGTGAATGGCTGGAGGGGGCAGGCAGTTCCTTCAAGGAAAGAGCAAGGAGCGGGTGTGTTTCCTGCCAGCATGTCCGCTTCAGCTATGGAAGCATATTGGAAGCATGATTGAGCCAATGTGATGTGTAGGGGACATGCTATTGAGAGCAAGAGGAGGATTTCTTCTTTCTTAATGAATGGGAACTAAGATGCAGGCATGGGAATCAGATCCCTCCACAAGCACAGGTAACGCAGCCCAGGGCTGGAGGAGGCAGGCCGTTGCTTTAGATAACCCCTCCTCCTTCTGCTCTCCTGCACTACATTACAGTGTTCCACAGGAAGGAGGCCCTGCTTAAATAAATGGTTCAGCTCCCCTTTAGAATCCACCCCTTCCCATGCTGAGAACTAACAGAAGTAAGTATAAGCATTGCTGCCCAGTTCAATACATCTGCTGGTTATAAATAGGATTCCAATGGAATGTCATGGTTGCATGTAGAGTACAGCATCTGTCCAGTGGGATTCCTCTCCCAATGCTTAGACCACTGTTGGCTGCTGTGGAAGGGACTGTTGCATGTTAACAATTAATGATGGTCCTTCAGAAATATCTGCCATAAAAAATAAGTGCCCAAGCTACCCAGGAAAGAATTTGAGCAGGGTTGTTTGAGCTCCAGAGCCTTTGACTCAGAAGAGTAAGTGCCTTGGCTAGGACCCCTTTTGTTTGTATATGCAAGTGGGTAGAGCATCTCTGTGCATGGACAGAAGTTATTCTTCTCCTGTCGCTTTGAGTCATCCACCTTACACACACCCCAATTTCTAGAAAGGCTCTGAAACCTAGTACCTTTTCAACTGTTACATATTTGTGAACACTGAAAGGTGAAAGTATCTGGTACATGACAAGCTGTTGTCATGTACCAGATACTCTTGGAAGAGAGGCCATGGAATGGGCTTGGGAACATTAGATCTTCCAGGTGTTTTGGACCCCGGCTCCCACAAATTGTTACCATTGGTCATGCTGGCTGGGCCTTCTCAGAGCTGAAGTCTAAAACACCTGGAAGGCCACACATTCACAGAGCAGGGGAGGATGTAGGGCAAAGAAGTGTTCCTCCTTTGGTTTTTCACAAGCAGCTAAAGAAACTATGAAGAAAAGATTAATGTGTGCAATTGTGCTTTGAATAAAGACCTATAAATATGCACTGTGTGTAAAAGAAAATTTCTGCATATGCCCATACAGAAGGAAGCCCATTGAGTTCCATGTCAGTATAGGACAGGAGCCTCAAGATGTTGACTCCATGCATTGTGCAGGTGGATGTGCTTTTTATCATAGCAATGAAGTATCCGTAATATATGTGTGTGTGTGTTAGTAAGTGAAGGTTCTTATCTATAAGGTGTTGCTGACTTGTCGTTTTGCCTGTCTGCATTGACATAGGTGTACAATCAGAGCTGGTGATGTGTGCATTTTGGCTGGTGCCTGGGCCTGTTCGTTTGTATAGATGTGCACGTTTTGTGTGGAGTATTGCCCTCCTCCAGCAATAATGTGGCAGGGTGGTGACATTTTTGTGCATGTGCTGTGATTCCATGATCTATAACTGCCACATCTTTCTCTTTGCTATGTCTGTTTTCTGTATTGCTTACCCTCTCTTCCTCTGTGGTCAACTGAGCAGCAAAAAACTTTGGCTTCTCCCAAGGAGAGACAGTTCCGTGCTGCCTTTCAGGCAATTGCTATCACATAGTGCTAGCACACTTGTAGTGCAAGCACATTTTTGCCTGGTGGTATGTTTTGAAGGGTGGATTGGAAATAGCCAATAAGCTTCATTTTTAATTCAAACTGAATGTAATTTTTTTAAAAGAAATAATATAAAAAGAAGCTTCTAGTGGCATAGCAGAGATATGTTGCTGCCCATTCTGTATATGCTTATTTCTGCTTTCACGTTTTTATGAGATTTCAGAAACCTGTTCAATTAGAGGCAACAATGCACTCAAAAACCTGGTGTATACACACATCCTAGAGAACATAGCTCTACTAAATCACCCTCATCTGTCAAAAATGACTGTCTACTTTCAGCTCCATCACCCCACTTCCAAATATGCTCTCAGATGTAATATCTGCTTGATGCCACCTGTGTCCAGCTCTTCATCCACATCATGAATGGGGTGATGTTTGGGAACAGGCTATTGGAGACCTTGTGTTCTGTGCCTTTTTAAGGTTTTGGCCTATGAACAATACCAGTAGGGCAGTTTCCTTTGAACACTGAATTTGAGACCATGGGTAGCTCCCACGGGGGGCCTTTAAAAGGGATTGCTTGTTTTACTACAACTTGTGAGTCAAGAGTATGTTGAAGCAAAATTTTATTAAGAGTGTGTATCCACAGCACAGACTTGGTGATTTAGTAATCTTTTCTTTGCTCATGGAAATCCAGAAAGAAGTTTGAGCCAGTTAAGGTGTGGGAGAAGGACCAATAAACTGTTCACCATTGCCACCACGTTGCTTGCACACACTCTCTCTCTCTCCCTCTCTCTCTCTTTCCTACCTCTCTGCCCCCCTCATTGCACAAAACAAATGGCATGATGTTAGGCCATTCGCTCCTGCTATTTGTAGCCCAGCAGAATTTTGCCTGTGGAAACACTAACTTTTTGAGGTTGTTTTTTTTTTAAATGTAGCCCTCCCCTTTAATGGACATTTGTATGTATTAAAATTTTCATGTCTAAATCAGGCTTCTGTGCATTTTTTCCCCTTTATATTTGTTTGAGAACAGGCACACATTTGCAAAAATACTAAGGAAGCTTTCACTTAGTATTTCAAAAATACTAAGGAAGCTTAGCTTTCGCTAAGGAACCAGATCCCCCCATAAATCATAGTTAATCCCATGATGTCTGGGAGCAGTGTTTCCCCCATCTAGAGGGCACCAGGGTGGTGAAGGCTGTGCTAAGGGCTGAGTGTCACTAGTGCATTATGAGGGGGCAGCCCATGCTCTGAACAGAAGCATAAAATGTTCCAGATTCTGTCCCTGTGTTTCCCTTTCCTGCTTCCTCCCAGGTGGTATGGGAAAGGGACATTGAACCTTTTCATACTACAAAATGCATCTGCAACTCATATGGCTGTGGATGCAGTGGGACAGCCTGTCCATATAGTCAGAGCTACATGGGGAACTACCTTAATACTGAAATCAGATGACAGGTCTACCTAAGTAAGGCACTTTCTGCACCGCATGGCTGCCCCACCGTGGGGACATGATCGCAGCGCTCTGCGGCTCATGCTTCCACACGAGATCACTGCGGTCCTGCTGCCATCTTGTCCTTGCATGTCATGTGACCGCAGTATCTGCAAAATGGAAAAAAATCATAGAATCATAGAGTTGGAAGAGACCCCAGGGGCCATCGAGTCCAACCGCCTGCTATGCAGGAACAGCCATCAAAGCACTCCCAACAGATGGCCATTCAGTCTCTGCTTAAAAACCTCCAAAGAAGGAGACTCCACCACACTTCGAGGCAGCATATTCCACTGCCAGACAGCTCTGACTGTCAGGAAGTTCTTCCTGAGGTTCAAGTGGAATCCCCTTTCCTGCAGCTTGAATCCATTTCTCTTTGTCCTAGTCTCTGGAGCGGCAGAGAACAAGTCCGCTCCCTCCTCAACATGACATCCCTTCAAATATTTAAACATGGCTATCATGTTTTATCCATTTAAAATTGATCCATTTTTTTCAAAATCCAAAAATTCATTTTACACTTACTGTTGCGTCATGCTGTTGCCTTTTCTAGCCATGTGGAAGGGTGGAAGTTCACTGGCGATGCAATGGCAAATACCCGGCTGTGGAGCTAAAGGAAAGAGCACTCCCCTCTGCAGCAACCAGGCGAGGTGCAGAGGGGAGCGTTCCTGGCGCACTTTCCCTCCTGCAAGGGCTGCAGCAAAAGGACGTCACTGCACTCCATCATGCAGAAAGAGCCTCAGTCCTGTTCACACTGGCACTCCAGAGTTTCAGAGATACCTGGAAGTGCCAAAGACTGCATCAGGCAGTAGTGACTGATGGCCTCACTGTCAGTGGATCAGGGAATCCATTCCAGGCTTTCATCCTAACTGCAGTGTAGCTGTTCAAAGCTTGTTCAAAGTTTGTTGTTCCTGTCTATCTTCAAGGTGACTCTAACTTACAGCAACCCTTTCAAAGGGTGTTCTCAGTAAAATTGTTCCGAGGAGATTTGCCATTGAGAAAGTGTGACTTTCCCAGGGTCACTCAACAGTTTCTACAGCTAAGCAGCAATTCGAACCTTGGTCTCATTGAGTCTTAATCCAATGTCCAAACCACTACGCCCCATGTTGGCTCTTGCTATCCAAGGTGCTGAACTATTTTTGGAGATAGAATTCACCTTGGATACTTTCTTGACAGTTCAGACTAAATCCTGGAGAGGATCCACCACCCTGCTGACATGGAAGCCACCACCTGCCACTGGAACCAGGGACCTTCTGCATGAGAAAGAGGTGCTCTCTCCTGATAAACAGCCCCTCTATGCCATGAAGTTCTGCCCAGCCGTGATAGAACCACAAGTCCTGCTATTTCCTCCAGTCCACAAGAGCAAAGAGGAAACTGCAGCATGTATTTCTTTGTTCCAGACCCCTGGCTTCTTGATTCCACCCTATTCCTTCCTTAGGCTGGGAAATTCCCTTCTCCCATGTAACCGTTAACAGATGGAATTGAGAAGAATGGGTGGAGCCTCCCCACTCCACTGCCTGCTGGGCAGGGGCTGTGGGAGCTGAGCCCTTTCACATCTGGGTGAGTAAGGGGGGGGACAGAATGCTTTCACAAGATTATTTTTCTTTCTCTTAAAAGAAGAAAGGCCTTCCCACCGCCCCCGTCTCCCCTGAGAGATGTGGCAGGCAAGGACTCCTGCTGAGAACAGTGCTTTCCTTTGCTCAGGAAAGCTTTTAAGGCAAACAGCTGAAATTTAAGTGTGATGATGCAGCATGGATAGGAGAGCTGTGTTTCTTTCCTGGGTATAAAGTGGCAGTTCCATTCATGTTTTTTTTTCAACTTTTTTCCCCTCCTATGCTTCACAGAACCACAAAACCATTCACAAGCTGTTCTTTGTTCACAGATATTCCCTACTGTAAAATCACATTGTTGTTTGGGCTGTTACATATATAACTGGAATACAGAGTTTGGAAAAGGGTGTGTGTGGCTTTGTGGTGGGCAGGACTACAACTTTGCTGGCTAGGGGGATTTGGGGACCTGTACTCCAAAAAAAAAAACCAACCCTAACTTTTGCACGCTTTGATGTGATCCCCTAGCTGTAGCACTGCTTCCTGCAAAATATTGTTGTTGTTGTTGTTGTTGTGTAACTTGTGCTTCTCTGCCTTTGACCATTCATATTTGGGGTCTGTCATTCAAACTCACCTCAGCTTTACTCAACCTCCCTTGTGGCCTCAGAGAAGGAAGTGGAGAAACCATTCTGGGATTCAGCCATAACAACAAAATTCTGCTTGTGGAACAACTAGCATGGAGCGGTTTGACCCAACAGGCCTGAATTCGGAAGTAAGTTGAGGAACAATTTTTTAAAAAAAATAGAATACAGACCAGATGTTCCAATGTTCCTTCCATGCCTCTTCTCCATCTCCCCAGATCATTGTGTGGGGGATGCAAGGTCTTCAGTCCTCAGTGCGAGGCAGGCCAAGAGCTACTGAGAGCCCCAACGCCAAAAGACAAACATTCCCAGGGAAGCTGGAGGGGTCAGTGGCTTCTTCCTGGCCATGCAGGCAGCAGATGGCTCAGGGTGGGCGGAGGGAGCTTGTTTTCCTTCAAGAATCAACATCTGCAATAGATTTGCTTGGCTTTGAGGGATGCAGACGACCACAGAAACCGCAAAACATGAGGCAAAGAGGACCAACATCCCTTCGAAAGAGAGGAGAAAGAAAGAGACGTGATTTTCTTCATGTCTTTCGGTCCTCCTCTCGTCACACTCTGCCACATGTTCCAATAATGGACTTAGGTACATTTTAAAAAAATTAACTTCATCTTTCAAAATATAATTCTCAATTTGTAATACATGTCTGTTTTGAACAATTAGTAAAATGATTCAAACCAGAAAATAAATCAGACAACAATCTTCTTACTTCCTTCTGACCCAAGATTTGATCTTTTGTCAGTTTCTTAGATGATGTTCCCTATCACAGAGATCAGATATTTACTTTTATAAAATATTACCTAATTGTATTATTCAAGGCCTCAAAAGTAGTTACCAAGTAGTTTTTTAAAAATGTTATACTTTGCTTTCCCATTTCTCAAATATAAGGAAAACTATGACTTTTATTTGCTTCTTTTAAAATCTCTAAATATCAGTGTTAAAATGTTAACTCTCCTTCTGTCCACTTGTTGTTATCCTACATCACAATAAGGTATGAGGCAGCAGTTAAAACCAAGTGAATACTCCTTCCCCATCATTTAGTGAGAACCTAGATCCCTGTAACTTTAAAAGTAACTAAAAGGTTACAGCTACTTCTTCTTCATGGTCTCTGTGCCTCACACACTAGGAGCTTTTGCGCATGCGCGGTACCATTCGGAAAATTCTAGAGCTTAGTAGCTTGACAGGAACCCCTCCCCCTGTCTGCACTGAGCATGCTCAGCCCACCGAGCAACAGTCTCCCCTCAGTTCTTTCTCGTCCGCCGTCGTGTACGGAGGTTCGGGGTTTAGTAGTGTTCTTGGGTTATCCGACTACGTAGACGGTAAAGGGCTCAGTACCGTCACCTCGGGCTCCAAAATCAGCCCTGCTGAAGATCCCGAAGATCTCTTCGGCCTCGACTTCGAGGGAGGCTCCTGCGGGCTCGCAGGGAGCTAAGCCATCCAAGCCACTGACTGTTGCCCAGCGCAAGTGGCCTGCCCCTCCGGAGTCTGTGAAGGAAAAGGAGAAAGAGAAGAAAACGAAGAGGAAGGAGAAGCGTGGTTCCTCCCACGCCGCCTCCAACTCAACTCCTCGAGGAACCAGAGAAGGAATCAGAACCCCAGGAGGTCCTGGAGGTCTTTGATGCAGAGGAAACCACTGGCTTGACGGTGCCTTCGGTCCCGCCTCTGCTAACTGCCACGGTGTCTCCGCCTGGATGCCCTGAAATGGCGGACCGCCCGGAGCGTGTTCCGGTCTCACCTCAGCCCTTGCCTCGCCACCGAGAGACCTCAGGTAGAAGCCCATCCCGCACACTGGAACAGAGGGTCAGACAATGGTCCCTGCGCCATTGGGAGGCCTATCCGGAATGGTCTCAACCCGCCTTTGACTCGCTGTATTCCTCAGCATTCCATATCACGAGGTATGGTTGAGAGCACACTTGGAGGGAGTATCCGGGCTTGTACCGTTCCTATTCCCCGGCCTATAAGGACCAGTATCACCCCAACGTGAGACAGTGGTTGCCATATCATCGCTCCCGCTCTCCATCACATGGAGCTTACCACCCACGGTATCGGCAGTCACCTTCGCGCTCCTACTCCAGACCGCCACGTCAGCGTCGGTCCCACGAGCTCGCCTCACTATCGGGCGATTTCTTCTCCAACGAGGGTTACCTGCGCAGTCTCCCGTCCATCCTCAGAGTCTGTTCCAGTGCAACCCTCAACTGCTGTCGCTACTGTCACCCAGGCAATTCACCGCCTGTGGCCTGCAGTGATCCTGATCACGAAAGCCACTCCACCTCAGCCAACAGCCACAGCTCTCCCATCCACGAGGCCTACCACTGCTACCGTCCCTGCTGTGACTCTGACGGTACCATCTCGTCAGCCGTCGAGGGAGAGATCGCCGGACAAGTCCCCATCCGAGTCCTCTCAGACCTATGAGTCCGACTCTGACTCCAACGAGTCGACACTGACGTCGCACAAGTCCCCTCCCTTGGCCTTTGGAGATCCTGCACCAGAGTCGGCACCGGAGGATGTCAGACAATTCTCTGACATCTTCCTCTGGATGTCAGCAGCCCTGGGACTGAAGGTCGCGGAGCCAGCCGTGCAGGATCCGGTCTTCCATTATGTGGATACCCGTCCACCATCGACGGCTCTGTTACCGTTCCTGTCTGCCCTGATGGAGGCCCTGAAACATCCATGGGCCCAGCTGGCTTCCGCCCAGCCGATCCCACACCGGCTGGAACATTTGTACCGGACCCAGAAAGAGGAGGCCGAGTTTTTGCTCACACGTCCGCTGCCGAACTCTCTGGTCATTGAATCTGCCCAAACCAAGGGAGGGACCAGGGCGCATACCACCCCACCGGACAGGGAGGGCCGCAGGCTTGATACCTTTGGCAGGAGGTTCTATTCGGCCTCATCCTTGATAGCCAGGGTGTCCAACACCCAGGCCTGCCTGGCAGCTTACCTGAGGAGCTTGTTGGACAGATTCCACCCTCTCCTGTCCAGTGTCCCAGAGGAGAACCGGGTGAGCGCTAACCAGTTTTTCAACGAAGCGGTAGCACTCGCCAACCAACAAATCATCTCCTCGAGGCACTCAGTCGAGGTGGCCGCGTGCGTGATGGTGGGCTCCGTAGCGTTGCGTCACTATGCTTGGTTGCGCTCATCAGGCCTCCAGGAGGACACCAGGAAGAGGATCGAAGATCTCCCCTTCGACGGCAAGGGACTCTTCAATGCGACGACTGATGAGGCCATGGACCACATTGTCAAGGCCGATTGACCGCCAAGAAGATGGGGATCCACCAGCCTCCACAGTCGTGCTGCAGCTTCAGCTCGCGGCTCTCCTGGCGCAGGTCGTCATCTTCCACCTTCCAACCTCACTCGCCTCGGTCGGCACCGTCACGCCCATCGACCTCGTCTTCCTCATGGAGACCCCTTCGGAGACGTCAACCTTCTTTGAAGAAGTCTTCATCCGGGATGAAGTCCCGTTTTTGATGTGTTGCGCAGGTCGCCTCACAGCCACTCTTCCAACTGCCAGCAGCCCTAGAAGATCATCCCCAGCCTGGCCAGACACCTCGCTGAATGGCGCTATATCACTACAGACTCTTGGGTTCTCTCCATCATCCATCTTGGTTATGCCATCAAGTTTGCAAGTATTCCACTGCGAGGCGTCTACTATTCCACCCCAGCCAGCTCGGCTTTGTTGGAAGAGAACCAGTCCCTTATACAAAAGGGAGCGATTGAAGAACTTCCATCCTCGGCCACTACCACTAGTTTCTTCTCCCAGTACTTCACGGTACCGAAGTCGGACGGTACCCTACGGCCCATCTTGGACCTCAGAGGGGTAAACGAATACATCCGCCCCAGAAGGTTCAAGATAGTCACCCTGTCTTCGATCCTACCTTTCCTTCGACGAGGGGAGTGGTTCGCCTCCATCGATCTTTGAGATGCCTACTTTCACATCGCCATTCGCCCGCAGCACAGACGATACCATCGGTTTGCGATCTATGGCACCTGTTACCAATACAGAGTGCTGCCGTTCGGAGTGTCCACTGCTCCCAGGGTCTTTACCAAATGCATGGCCCCAGTGGTATCTCACCTGCGGACGAAGGGCGTCTCCATCTACCCTTACCTCGACAACTGGCTGTTGGTTGCGTCCTGCAGACAAAAACTCCACAGGGACATTCACAGGACTCTTTCTCTCTTGACTCGTCTTGGCCTCCGGGTCAATCCAAAGAAGTCCCATCTCGAGCCGGCGAGGGTGCTCGACTTCATCGGAGCGACTCTGGACTCAGTCTCTGCCAGGGCTTATCTGCCCATGGAGTGTGCTCATACCCTTCGTCGGGCGGCATCTGCCATCTTTGATGCACCGATGGTATCAGCAAGAAGGATCCAGCAGCTTCTTGGGTACATGGCCTCCACCACGGCCATGTACCTACCTCTCTTGACTCCGTGTGCACCCGCTCCAACATTGGTTCATCAGGGCCTTCAATCTGCTCCGAGATAACCAGAGGCGCCGCCTCCGGATTCCTCTACAAGTGCGCTGCTCCCTGCTATGGTGGCTTTCCTACCGCCACCTCCTGTCAGGGATGCCATTCCACGAACCGACTCCTCGACTCACGGTAATGACAGACGCTTCCCTGTTCGGATGGGGAGCGCACTGCAGCGATCTCAGAATCCAGGGACGCTGGATCGATGACGAGACCGACCTTCACATCAACACTCTCGAGCTGCTTGCCATCTGGAAGGCTCTGAGGGCATTTCACAACCTGGTTGCCAACCGCACAGTCCTGATTTTAATGGACAACATGACAGCTGTCTGTTATGTCAACAGACAAGGGGGGACCCATTCTACCACGCTCCTCACCATCGCCGTTCAGCTGTGGGACTGGTGCGTGTCACTTCAGGTCCACCCGATCACCGTTCACTTGGCAGGCCAAGAGAACACTACAGCAGACGCCCTCAGCAGGGACACCTCCTCCCACCACGAGTGGTCTCTTTCGAGGGAGGCGTTCGGGATGATATGGGACCGCTGGGGCAAGCCGATGATCGACCTTTTCGCCACCACAGTGAACATGAAGTATTGCCAGTACTGTTTGAGAGCCGACCGAGGCCTGGACTCTCTCGGCGACGCTTTCCAGTTTGAGTGGAGCGACGGGCTCCTGCTATGCATTTCCCCCCCTGGGCTGAGTGGTCGCCAAGATCGTTGCGGACCGAGCCGACGTCGTCCTCGTTGTCCTCGTAGCCCCGTACTGGCCGAGGCAGCACTGGTTTGGGCCCCTGTTCGAGGTCGCTCGAGGTCGACTCCTCAGGTTCCCGGCAGTGCCCGATCTTCTGTCCCACTCAGACGATCTCGTTCTCCATCCTGACCTGCTGCTCCTGGCCCTCCACGCCTAGCGGATAACACCCTAGACGATCCGAACATCCAGGATGTCTTGACCATGGCCAGGAAGGAGTCGACGCGCCGCAACTATAATTACAAGTGGTAGAAGTTTGCTGAGGCGCGGGGTGAGCCGGTATCGCCTGTCGGCCTCTCTATCGTGCTCCGTTTCCTGCTCCACCTTTGGCAGCAGGGACTTGCATTTCCATCTCTGAAGGTCTACCTCGCCGCTATTGTGGCCTACCAACCTTGGGGCTCTCCATCGGCAGCTCTCTTCCGGGACGCTAACTTGAAGCAGTTCATGAAGGGCTTACAACATCTGTACCCGCCGGTATCACCGCTGCTACCGCCCTGGTCGCTGTCCCTGGTACTATTACGCAACTGCCCTTCGAGCCCATGGCCACTGTGGATGACAGGCTCCTGACCATCAAAACAGCTTTCCTGGTAGCTGTCACCTCAGCCAGGCGGGCCAGTGAGCTGACAGCACTGCGAGCCGACGAGCCTTTCCTTGTCTTCCACAGGGACAAGGTAGTCCTTCGCCCGGACATTTCCTTCCTGTCCAAGGTGGTGTCACACTTCCACCTCAACCAGGACATCATTCTGCCAACCTTTTACTCTGGAGCGGTCCCTGCACTCTCTTGATGTTCGTCAGGCCTTGGCTTTCTACACCAACCAGACTGTGTCCTTTCGCCAGACCCTGCACCTGTTCGTGTGCTATGGTCAGCACCGCAGAGGCCACAAGGTGTCCACCCAGAGATTCTGTAAGTGGGTGGTCCAGACTATCTTGCTCGCTTGCCTACAAGATGGCCAAGCAGCCTCCACCAGCCCTGCTTCGGCCCCACTCCACCACTCCATGCTGTGGCATCCTCAGCAGCCCTCCTGCAAGGTGTGGACTTGCAAGAACTTTGTCGAGTGGCGACCTGGTCCAGGCCATCGACCTTCGTGTGCTACTATCAACTGGACTGCTGGTCCCATAGAGATGCCCGTTTTGGACGAGCGGTGCTGGCCTCCGTACTCTAGGACCTGACTCACCGTCCTGCTGGTAAGCTACAAAATCTCCTAGTGTGTGAGGCACAGAGACCACGAAGAAGAAGAACAGGTTGTTTACTTGTAACTGTGGTTCTTCGAGTGGTCAGCTGTGCCCTCACACACACCCGCCCAGCCATCCCCTCTTTCTCAGGTCCCTTATCGGCGGACTTTAGAACTGAAGGGAGACCATTGCTCGGGGGCTGAGCATGCTCAGTGCAGGCAGGGGAGAGGGGTTCCCGCCAAGCTACTAAGCTGTAGAATTTTCCGAACGGTATCGCGCATGTGCGAAAGCTCCTACTGCGTGAGGGCACAGATGACCACTTGAAGAACCACAGTTACAGGTAAGCAACCTGTTCATCACAAAAGGAATGAACTTATTCCTTGTCAAGTTCCAGTCATAATGCAGTTTAGACATCCTTTCATTAACAAGAAAATGGCCTAATTAAAATAAACTTTCTATTTGTAATTAGTTACACACAAGCCCTGCCTATATCAAAGGAAACTGATTAGTGTTTCAGGTGCCACAAGAGTAATCTCCGGAACAGGGACGGCCGACTGTCAGGGGCTTGTGTTTTTCCAGAGATCTTGGAAAAAAGTTAAGGGGCACTGGGGACAATTTCAAAATGGTTTTACCTCACTAAGGTGTTTTAGGTCTAGAAAAGGCATTTATTTTAATAGGAAGTGAGGTGCAAGGGAAAAAAATCAGGCCCTAGGACCCATAAAAACAGGCCTGAGGCCACATGCAGGCTGTGGGCTGCACTGTCCCCACCCCTACAGGAATCCAAACTTGGCTCTACCAGATTATAATATTTTGCCAAAGATGTCTAGGCCTGTGGCGTTTATTCCAGAAAGCCATATATGATTCATATCCCAAAGCTGACAACATTTCACAAATGAAAACCAAGATGCATGTGATCAAGCAACATTAGAGCGTAGTCAAGATGGCAAAAGTTATGAACGAAGAGCACACAAGCTAGGAGAGGCTGCAGCTCTTGGCTTTGGGCTGAGCCTACTGGGAAGGGCAAGATTCTGCCCCTTCCTCTCCCCTCTCCCCTTTCCCCTCCTGAGTTAACTGAGTACATACTGTTTTTGTACTTTGAGTTCAGTTTGCAGTGATTGAAGTAGGCTGAGGGCAAAGGGGGGAAATGGGAGGAGGAGAAAGAAACTGGGACATTTAAAAACTGCTGAAAAACGTCGGGCAGCAGAGGCTTTAATCAGGCCTGTCCCTGCTAATGGGGACAGTTGGAGCATCCTGTCTTTCTCCCATGAATGGATTGAAGATGGCTTATAGTGAAATAGTAGAAATACAGTTCTGCCTGTTGTATTTTCACATGGTATTTTAAAGAGAGAGAGAGAGAGAGAGAGAGAGAGAGAGAGAGAATAGTTGTACTCTCAACCCAAGTATATCAAGTGAGCATGCCTTTAGTTGTGAACAAACACTGGTAAAATATCTACTGAAGGTACCTACTTTCAGTTAGTTACTTTTCCAGTTATGGGCTGTGGCATTTCATTAACCTAAGATCTCCTACAGGGCTAGATAGGCTTAATCAATGAACTGTGTTCGCAAGAGAATGATTGTTTACCTAGGGTTGCTAAAGTGAAAACTGGAGAGGCATCCTGTCTATTTAATGGTTGAGGAGAACAGGGAATTACCTGGTTGGGTGACAAGTAAAACCCGCTGAAATTCCCTCTTCTGCACAACCATTAAAGATACATGATGCCTCTCCAGTTTTCACTTTGACAACCCCAGGCAATTCACTTGGGGTTAATAAATATGCCAAAATGAAAACAAGATTCTCCCCATAAGATCAATTTGTTATGTCAGTGTTAAGTATTTAAATATACTGTGTTTTCCACTGAAGCGTTGGTGGGAGTCTAAGAAACAGGCCCCAGTAAGATTTGTGGGTCCACTTTAGTTCTCTGCAGCCCTGGGTTGGGTCTGAGCTGCGGGCCCCTTTCAGCCCTACTGTTGCCCATTTTGATGTCCTTGGTTAGATTACTTTGAGTGGGTGAGAGATGGAGGGACTGCTGTAAACCTGTTGCTGGCCCAGCTGCTGGCCACTTTCGTGTGTCCTGAGCACAAGGAGAACATCCCAACGGCCTACATCTAGAGTTGCAAATCTGAAAACTGGAGAGGGCTCCTGTACTTTTTAGAGCTGTAGAGGAGAAAGAACTTCAGTAGGTGCTGCTTGTCACACAACCAGGTAACAATCAACACTGTCTGAAATGCCCTCTTCTAATCAAACTATTAAAGCTCTCAGTTTTTCACTCTGGGAACCCCATCCGCACCCCAGAAGCAGTGGCGGAGCTTGGTGTGTGTGGAGGGGAGGCGGGAGAGGGGCAGGCCTATGGCATGAGAGGCATGGCCACTCTGTGCGGGGTATGGCTGTGTTGTGTGGGGGCGTGGCTACATGCCAGGACGCCCCAGAAATGTTGCCGCCTGGGGCAAATCTCCCCACCCGCACGTTCCTATGCTACTGCCCAGAAGCCAGACCACTCCTCTAACTCCCACTTTGCCCCTCTCCCTGACATCCTAAAGTCACTGCCAGAGGTTTGCCCAACTGTTTTATTTCACTGGGCTTTTTTTGTAGGCCACTGACATCTAAGCCACATTCTACAATGTTTCTTTCTCTTTTAAAGCCTTTTATTCTCTTCTATTCAGATTTTTATCCTGCTCAATCTCTGAGACTTTAGGGAGGATTACAACGGGTTTAAATTGCATTTAAGAAATCTGAGGGCATAAAACAGATCAATATAAAACCTTGCCACATCCTATCGCAAATGATATCAAACTCAAAACTCAAAACATACACAATTAACCTCAGCTAGCCTCTGAAGCAATGTTTTCTGATGACTCTGGAGTACAGTCAGCATCCAGCTTTGGCAAGTCTTCAGGAAGAAGAAAAGCTAAACAGCCAAGTACTTGCCAAGAACCGCTTGCCAACAGTTGGAGGCATTTAAGGCAGAGATGAAAAAGGTGTTGGGAGAAAGGTGTTGGTTTGAGACAGCAAAAAAGCAAGGTCAGATAAAATATACTTACCTTGAAGGTGTAACAGTTATCTTCTTTTTCCTTAATCTTGAATGAAAGAAGTAATGTCAAGACTTTAGCCTGCAAGTATTTTTTTTTCTTATTCAGGATAGAATCGTACCTTTTCAATTCTGAGTGTGGTGTTAGAGGTGAGGTGGGTAAAATATGTTTCCAGCTGAGATATAAGTGTTGTGCTTTTTTGTCAGAGTAAGGCACCTCTCAATTTCCCCTGAGACCATGGCCATTTCCACACTACACAGTTATGGTGCTCTTATTCCACTTTCAACATCCTCTGGAATCCTGGGGTTTGCAGTTTAGGGAGAGGCCCTTAGAATTCTCAGCCAGAGAGCTCTTTGGCCTCAGTAAACTACAAACCCCAGAATTCCACAGGATGTTTAAAATGGAATAGCACTGTAACAGTGTAGGGTGGAAATAGCCTACAAATCAAACTGATATGGATGTTAACAGTCAAATCATGTCTCAGTTTTGCCTTGCAGTGGGATTTATCATAGAGATTCCAGTTCTTTACCCCAGGGATCAAAGTCAATAGGCTATGAGAGTGAAAACGGTAGAGTGTTCCTGTATCTTTGATGGTTGTGTAGGAGATGAGTAGGATAAAGACAAAAGGGGAACGTGGGAGGAGAAGAAAGAAACTGGGACATTTAAAAATAGCTGTATAAGTGAGATAACAGAGAACTATTTGGGACTGTCCCTGCCAAACCAAGACAGTGGGAGCATTTGGTATTTGTTTTGAGAGACTTCTTGATGCAGCAGTTTCATTGTTAGTCACCCTTCTGGAAACTCTTGGTTTTGCTGTTGCAGCCAGATTCAGTCACTCTACCAGGGCCTTTACCAACACAGATGCAACATCAACCATCCCTGCCACTTGGCTGTTAGAGCCTGAAACACCTTCTGAACTCTTTAGAGCCAGCCCTAGCACTGGGCAAGAGAAGATAGAGCAGAGCTTTCCAAACATTTCATGTTGGTGACACACTTTTTAGACATGCATCATTTTGTGACACAGTAATTCAGTAAGTATAGAATCATAGAATCATAGAGTTGGAAGAGACGCCAAGGGCCATCAAGTCCAACCCCCTGCCATGCAGAACACACGTCAAAGCACTCCCAACAGATGGCCATCCAGCCTCTGCTTAAAAACCTCCAAAGGAGGGTCCACCATACTCCAAGGCAGCATATTCCACTGCTGGACAGCTCTGATCGTCAGGAAGTTCTTCCTGAGGTTTAGGTAGAATCTCTTTTCCTGCAGCTTGAATCCATTGCTCCTTGTCCTAGTTACTCCAGAAACTAGAAAACAAGCCCATTCCCTCTTCAATATGACACCCTTTCAAATACTTAAAGATGGCCATCATGTCGCCTCTTAAGCTTCAGCCTCTTAAGCTGCAAATTAAGCATCCCCAGCCCCCTAAGCCGCTCCTCATAGGGCATGGCTTCTGAAGTAATTCAATAAGTGGAGACAGCCCCTCCATCTGAGCCTGGGCCACCACTACTACCACCCTTCGTGAGGTCTTCTTCAGCCCAGGGTGGCGGCAGTAGGAGAGGCAGACCCTCCAGCTCCCTAAGCTGCTCCTCATAGGGCATGGCTTCTGAAGCAATTCAGTAAGTGGAAGCAGACTCTCCACCTGGGCATGGCCCATTGCTGCCACCACCCTTGCCAGGGCTTCCTCGGCCTGGGACAGCTGTGGCGGCAGTGGGAGAGGCAGCCCCTCCACCCGATCCTGGCTCGCTGCTGCGACTGCTCTCACTGGGGTCTTCTTCAGCCTGGGGCAACAGGAGAGGCAGCCCCCCACCCTGGCCTCGCCTGCTGCCAGCTTGCCAGGGTCTTCCACCTGTTACATTTGCGTGACACACCTACACACTGCAGGTGATCCACTAATGTGTCATGACATACAGCTTGGAAAGCTCTAAGACAGAGGCCCTTTCCACACGTGGGAAAGGAACCACGAGAAAGCGCTACTCACCGGACTTCTTCAGCATCCGGGCGAGTCCGTCGGGATGAGGAGCAGTGTGAGCTCGTCGCTCCGCACTGCTCCGGCATCCAAAATGGTGGCTCCCAGTTGGTGGAGGCTCTCCACCAACCGAAGAAGCTTGCCAGCCTAAAGCCCGCCCCCGGCAGACCTGCAGGCACGCACTTGTGCGCACCTGCGAATCTGCACCGGAGGGCGGGGACAGAGCGACACAGAGTTGTGCGCTCTGTGCTTTTAAAAACCTCTAAAAAGAGGTTTTTAAAAAGCACGCTGTGCGACCAGTTCCGGTCGCTCTGAACTGGACTGAGGTGCAGAACTACAAAAAGTAGTCCGCCCCAGTCCACTTTGTGGTGCAGAAGACCTCCATCAGAGGTCGCTCTGCACCGTTTTAATAGCCCAGTGCGGAAAGGGCCAGAGAGTGGCAGCAAAGTGCTGTGGTCCATGTACCCCATGTATTAGTGGTTTGGCCCAGTCGGGTTGGGAACTGCTAAAAGAGAGGCTGGTCTTGTTAGTTCAGTCAAGAGAAAGAACTGGAAAAGAGGGGAGAGGAATTGTATTTCCCAGGGACAATAATGAGGCCCTTCTCACTTTGTATTAGGTATTCTAATTTTAATGTTTGGAGTTAGGGAATGGAAAGGTAAATTTCTTATAGTGGATTTGTATTTTAACTATTTTGTATTTTTATTTAGGACTTTGACGCTGCCTGCTATTAACTGCTGAGCAACAAGATTTCTGCAAGCAAGTCCTGCACTGGAGCTTAGTGGGGTACATGGAAACTTAGGAGACTGTACATGTGCTGGGTTCTGTATAAAATGTGCAGAACTGTTGCTGAAGTTTATGGTGGTTTTTTTAAAAAAAATCAATATAAATCAGAAAATAATTTAAACTTCTGTAATAGTGATTACAGTACCATATTCCACTATAAAAGGCCTCAAAGAACCCAAGGAAATGGTATACTAACAGTGCGATATCATGCTTTCCCTGCATCATCTATACTAACCTGTGGCCCACAGGTGTGCTAGAGGACTATGTCAGATTCTGTCTGGCCGGTGTCTGTTGGTGGAAATGTGGCAGCATTGTGCCCTCTGTCTCAGGCAGGAGAATGCACTGGGCTGTCCCTAAAACTCCTCAACAAACTGTTGTTAATAAGAATGACTAGAAGGAAGGAAGTTTTAATTATGTCCTGCTGGAAGCTTGGCTATGAATACATAGCTTTTCTACTTTGAACTTGGTTTGCAGCACTTCAAGTAAGCTGAGAACAAAAGGAGAAAGTGGGAGAAAGAGAAAGAAACTGGGACATTTTAAAAGCAGCTGGAAAAGTAGAGTGGCAGAGGATTAATGAGGACACTCCCTGCCAAATTCCTGGCCTTTCCGCACTACCCTGTTATAGTGCTATTATCCACATTCAGCATCCTCTGGAATCCTGGGGTTTGCAGTTTAGGGAGGGCATTTAGAATTCTCAGCCAGAGAGCTCTTTGGCCTCAGTAAATTACAAAGCCCAGAATTCCACAGGAGGTTGGAAGTGGAATAATAGCACTGTAACAGTGTGGTGCGGAAAGGCCGTCTGACAGCTGGAGCGAACGTGAATGTTTATTATTAACATTATTCCTTTAAAAAAAAAGACTCATCATTACTGCAGAACTTGCCGCAAGTATGCAAAGTGCTAGACAAGTTTCATTCTGATGCATGTGACATAGAACACTGCATAATTTCAGTGAGCAAGGCAGCACGATGAGGAACGATGTCAAGGTGGGCTTTGGCGAACAATGTAATGGTGGAACTCAGAGCTTAGAAAAGCTACTAGTTTGGCCTACAGTTCCCAAAATCCCCCAGTCAGAATGGTCAATAGCTATACTGGCTGGGAGGTTTGTGTAAGCAGGCCAAAAAGATAGCTTTTCCAAGTTCTGGTGGAACAGAGTTGGTGAAAAGAAAATTCTATGAAATGGCTAAGTTTCTACACAGGTGCCATATCACTCATGATGTCCTGCAGGGATCTGGAGAAAGTTGTAGAACAGACTTTTGCGGTCAACAGCCTACTAGAGTGGTAACATTTGACTGATTTATGTTAGTGTGAGGTATTTGGGGAGATGTTTCTCCAAAGTCTGCTGCTATTCTGGTTACATTTGGACATCCAGGTAAGCCAGGACTCCATAAAACTTTTAAACAAGCCCTGAATTCTTTCCCTGGCTTATTGGCAGGAAAATAAATCAAGAGTGCCAACTGCTATTGCATTTGGTTGTTTATAGCAGGCATCCTGCCTGACCTGTGCTGGCATAACTGAAAGTTACTTCTGTCACAGAAGTAAGGTTCTTCGGACCTTACAGAGGGAGGATTTAATTGCCTGTCTCATGTGACGAGAGCTTCCTCCTGTGGTCCCTCCCCATGGCCATTTAGTGACTGGTAGACAGGTGTGTTAGAGAAGCATTTGGCTGTCTCACAGAATGACAAAGGCATCCTCCAGGAGCTCCGGGGGGCTGGGGAAATACCAGTGGATGACATCAAAATTGTGCATCCAGCTATAGAGACATAGATAGATGGTTCTCCAACACCCCCTGCCCTCCACCAGCCACAAAATGGGCATGGAGGGGGATGCCTGAGGGGAGGAGAGAGGGAAGATACATCCTCCTTCCACCACATTAGAATTTAATTATATACTCTTTCCATTACAGTGTCCCAGCCTATGAAAACAAATGTGGACTGGAGGTCTATAATGTGTTCAGTTCAAGGATGGGGAAATTACAGCCTGCATGTGGCTGCTGAATTCCACTTTTGTGGACCCTGACATCCCCCCAAATATCCTGAACTCCCCCAAATTCATTCTTGGGCCAATCTTTGGATGATTTTACCCTTCCCATGGACCAAAGTGCCAGAAAACCCCCTGCAATGCAGCAAAGAAGCTTTTCCACACACTCCCAGAACACCTGATCATGCCAGCTGCCTCTTTTTTGGTCAAATTCTAGTGGGAAAAAAATAGCAACTGGAAGTGATGCGATAACACTTCCTGAGCACTGCAATATACTAGCATGGCCCACTGGGTCAACAGGGGCAAAAATTCACTCCTACCCCTTGTGCAGTTGCCCACTCATAGTTTGTTACTCCCAGCACAAGTGGAAGCAGTTTATCTTCCCTGTCTCCCAGAGACCCAAAAGCCCCCCCATTCTCCTCAAAGGCCAAAAATCATCCAAAATGGTGTCGAGAAGGGACATTGTGTCACTTCGGGCATGCTGAAACCCTGCTTTGAACTGTAGTGTTAGAGTTCTTTAGCACTGAAGTCCAATTGCAGCATCAGGCTACACATCCCAAGATTCCACTGGATGGAGACACCGCAGTCAGAGCAGTAATCAAAATACTCAAGTCAGGCAGTGCAGATACACTCATAGGGAATTCCTACCTGTTGTGATACATAACCACAGTTCCTCTGCTGGTAATATCAGTAAAGCAGAAGCATGTAGGTTGGGCAAATGCCATGGTTGACCCTTTCAAACCCTGATGTGCATGAAATGGAGGAGGCCTCTCAGCTAAGACAACTTACACAAAACATGAAGTGATGCAAACATGGGTAGGCTAACCATTTCTCCCTCCCTCCCTCCGTCCCTCTATCTATCTATCTTTCTATCTATCTGTCCATCCATCCATCTTTCTATTACCCTGCCTTTTGAATGATGTTTAAGGCGGCTAACAATAACAACATTAAATTTTATTCATATTGCAAGAGGGCAGCTTTTCAAACCTTAATTCAACCTTAATTAAAACGTAATTTAAATGCAGTTAAAAAAACAATAACTGAAGAAACAGCGCCTAAGCAATTTAAAAATGCCTTCAGCAACAGTGCAAGGGGTTATAGGTGAACCTCTTGGACAGCACATTGCTTCATGGGTATCCAATATAAGTGTGCTGCTTGCTGCTCTTAAGCAGCTGCTTAAATTGCTGGATGCAGGACCCCAGCACTACTATAAAGCAAAGTCTTTAAGTCTCAAGTCAAGTCTCCTTGAAGATACTTTCAAGTCAAGTCCCAAGTCAAGTCTCAAGTCTGGAAGTCAATTGTATACCCCAATCAAAATTCCAGACTTATTGGACAGAGCCAAATAAAGTCAGTTTTAACAATTTAAACTGAATCGAGCCTCCACATTTGCGATTTTGCCATCTGCAGCTTTGAAGGGGGAATAGGATCCTTCTTACTCCCCATTACCGAAGCTTCAAAAGCTTTAAAAGGAAGGATCCTTCTTCCTCAAGCCCACTGCCTAACACATTTGCTGTTCCCCCTGAGAAACACACCCTGCACACTGGGGGGTGAAGTTTGCCTTCTGCTCTTAGGAAAAGTTTCAGAAGGCTCCTCCAATATGCAGTGCGGACAGGCTGCTGAGCCAACCTCAAGCCCATTGCCTAACCCATTTGCTGTTGTCTCTGAGAAGTGCGCCCACACTTTGGGCTTAAGACAGATTGCCATGCAGCCAGTAGGCAAAAAAAAAATGGAGGTGTTGTTCAAAGCCATAAGATTTCTCAATGATTGTATTGTTACTGAACCAAGGGCAGCAAGTCAGTCATTAAAAATATACAAGTCTCGAGTCAACTTGAATCAGTGCATCATTTATTGCCGAGTCAAATCCAAGCCAAGTCACTGAAGTGACTTAAGTCTGACTTGAGTTCGGTCTGTCGATTTGAGTCTACATCACTGGAGACTGCCTTACTCAGAGAAGGAAGCCACAGCAGGGCAGTTTAAGATATCTTGGAGTTCTCTCATTCATAGGGTCCTCTAAGTCAATGTGAACGTGTTGGTAAATAATAATGCAAAACAGTGCCAACCAAACTGTCCTAAACTCCTCCTAAACTCACCTCTTGCCTCAAGCGTGATAGTAAATGCTCTCCGATTGCAAGTATTGAAATCAACTTCACCTGCCAATCCAGCCAGCATCTGTATGTGAATGAGGAGGGAGTGCATCCTTTTGTCCTTTGCCTCTGGCAGCAAAATGTCTTGGGCCAGCACTGGCTGCAGGTACAGATGAGCCAGCTCTGGCATTTTGGCCACCTCCGCACACAGGCCTCAGGGGAGGGAGACTGGGAGCTCACACAGTCTCACATTTTGACTGGGCTGCTGCCTTCATTGGCACACATGAATGCTGCTCCTGCTGCTGTTGAATAGAGGTGGAGGAAAGGGCTAGGGAACAAGTGACTCACCAGTGGAGAGCTGCCAATTTCTGAATGGCAGCATTGGATGCAAACGAACTGTAAGTGAATTGGCATAACGCAAAATAATACGCCTCCAAGTCAAACAATTTGACTTCTTTTGCTGGCAAAGTCTTCAGACACTCAGCATCTCTACTGAGCCAATGTTTTGGGCTGCTTCAGATTCTGGCATCAGATCAAGGGCTATGCTGCACCAGTGTGACCCATTAGCACACGCACACTATATTTCATACCAAGGAAGACCTATCAGTGTTTAATTGTTAAAGTGAGGAAAGCCTTTTGACAGCCTAGGCATAAAGCTGTCCCTACCATACTCTGGCTGTGTCAGAGGGCAGATTCTCCATTCCACTAAAGGGCAACACAGTAGGAAACAAGAACAGGGCCAGCAGGGTGGTGTAGTAGTTACAGTGTTGGGTTAGCGTTAAAACCCATCTCAGCTGTCAAAGTCACTGGGGTGGCCTTGCACAAGTCATCTTTTCTCTTTCTCTTTCTCACTCTCGCTCTCTCTCCCTCTTTCTCTCTCTTTCTCTTGAGCCTAACCTCACATGCTGGTTGTGATTATTAAAAAAACAAGGAAGGACCATGTATATCACCTTGAGCTCTTGGGAGTAAAGTTGGGATATCAATGTGATACAGTCAGCCCTCCACATTTGCAGGTTTCACTTTTGTGGACCTGATTATTCACAGATTATTTGTTGTCACCTCTGCTGCCTCCCCATGCCATTTTTAATAGGGACCACAGGCCTCATGAGGCTGAGAAAGTGCAAACGAGGATTGTAAGCCCCAATTAAAAATGGTGTGGGGCAGCAGTAGAGGTGGCAGTAAAACCCAGCAACCACCCACTTCTGCCTTGTGAAGGAACCCTGATGCCTCAAAAGAATCCACAGTGGGTAGAATATGGTGATCATACTTTTTGTGTGTGTTAAATAAGGTTTGGGAGGGCCTAGCGTTCAGGTTTTTTTTTCACTTTCACGGGGGTCCTGTGCCTCTAACCCTGGCAAATGTGTAAGGATGAATATACATCATTGGTGGGAACCGTGCAATCTGTGGACCACAAATGGCCCTTGAGATTCCCACCTGGTCCCCTCTGCAAATGTTTTCACTGAAGAAATACATCTACATTTGGAGAAAAAAAACCCTGCAGGGGTATTTAATTTGAAGCAATGTATTCCAAAACAGTAAACCAACTCCAAGCAGCCCAAGAGGCAACTGGAAGTGACACAGAACACTTTTGGTTGCCCAAAATGGCAATTGCAGGCCTCTGGAGCTCCAAAGAAACCAAAAATCAGTAGTGCTTCTGGGCTTCAGATCATGCACAACCAAGCTATGCAATATATGCATGAATACATAGAGATCTGATTCATGGGTCTGTGCACATTCCACCAGCAAGCTCATTGTATAAGCCTCACTGAAACAAACAATAACTGTGGAAGAGCAACGCTGTGGACCCTCTGCTACTATGTGGGAAGGAGGTGCCATGAGGATTTTCTAGCTTAGCTCCCCTCTCCAAACAAGGTGAAGGCACAGGTGACAACAGCCAAAGCCCTACTGCTGCTGCTACCACCCACAGCCAGTTCTGGTGCTTCTGGAATACTTGGCTCTGTGAGTTCTGAGGCAGTGATGACTACAAAATTCATCTATGCTGCAAAACAGCAGTTTCCCTAGCAACTCCTGTTCCTCCACAAAGCCTGGCTCTGAAGATCCAGAGCCAGGCATTCAGGAAGTATGCAGCTGACTCACAGAGCCAGCTGCTGGCAGTGGTATGTCAACTCTGGCTGTTATTGCTTCCATTTCTTACTTCCTGGGTTGGATGAAGTGGGAGCCAGATGTGCAAAGTTGCCCTCAGTGCTCTGACACCAGAGGCAAATGCCTTCCTAAAGCTAAGGGCAGAGCTCACTCTGAGACGATCGCCATTGTTAACTGCTGTCAAGGTGACTTTACCTCATGGTGATTCTATGAATGAGAGACTTTGAAGTCACCCTCTCATCAACAGCCCTGCTCAGGTCTTACAGACTCAAGGCAGCCATGGCTTCTTTCACTGAATCTGCCTGTGATGCTCTCTCCCTCATTTTGATGAGACAATCCAAAATGAAATGACCACCACACTCTGCCTAATGATAGGATGTCCTGCTAACAACAACAACAACAACAACAACAGAGAGGAAATGGAAGAATAGAAAAGAGACAGGGTCCCACTTCCAGGCCATTTCTGTTTACTCTGCACTGTTATAGTGCTATCATTCACTTCAACATCCTGTGGAACCCTGGGGTTTGCAGTTCAGGGAAAGGCATTTAGAGTTCTCAGCCAGAGAGCTCTTTGGCCTCAGTAAACTAGTCTGCTTTCTGAAAAGCAGTGAGATTGGCAGAGGTGCCAGAGACTCCAGTACCATAGTGCAGAAGCAGGTCCAGCCAAAGTAACTATCTGGATCCTAAAGGCTCTACTTAAAGGTGGAGAAAAGAGAAATCAGAGATGTCCAGAATACATTCTAGTGAGTCACCATATTAACTGATACACACTCCTACTTATAAGAGAAAAATAACTTTTTGATAAAACACAGCTGGCTGTAATTGTTACACATTGCTTTTGGCTGGACAGTCTCTCTCCTAATTGCCCATCAGGGACTTGCAAAAGCTATCCACACACACGTGTATATCCACCACCACTGTCACTATTTATTCACATCCTAATTAGGGACCAGATCCTGGAGAGGCTTGCTTCTATTTTTAGGATATAGTAGGTTTCAGTGGGAATTCGTTCACGTCCCACTCATGCTAATGGGGGAAGCTGGGCTGAGAAAGATCAAATCTAGATACAGTCAATGTTTTTTCAAAGACAAAATTTAAAGAAGACAAGCTGTTACTAGACTTCTAAAAATTACTTGCGCCATATATTTATTGATTATTCCTTGTTCTGTTAGGTCACCAAATAGCTAATGTTCTCTGGCGAGTTTACAACTACTTTGGAAAATAAAAGTCCACAAGATGTGCAATCACAGTTAAAAAAATGACACAGAAAAAATAGTATGAGGGTTCTTCTTCGTGGTCTCTGTGCCTCATACATTAGGAGCTTGGCACCACCAAGTCCTCGTTAGGAAGTTTCTAAGACTCATAGCTTGGTGGGAACCCCTCCCCCACGTCGGTGCTGTGCATGCTCCCGCCAATAACGGTCTCTCCTCAGTTCTTTCTTGTCCCGCCTCAGCGTACAGAAGGTTCTTCTTGTTGGCTTGTGCTTCTCTGCTTGGTTTTTGGATTTTTTGGCTTTGACTTCAGATTTTGGATATTGACTACCCCCTCTTGGATTTCAGACTGGTTCCTGCTATAGTATGATTGGTTTTGACCCATTTCTGGCTGTTTGCGTTTTCAGATTTCGGACTTGGATTGGCGTTCTCGGACTTCCCCCTTTCTCCCTGCTTCATTTTCCTTACGTTTTATGTTGGCTCTGTTTAAGCACTGCGCCTCCTGCGGAAGGAAGGTCGCCCTTTCAGACCAACACGCGAAGTGTTTATTTTGTCTGGGTGAAGGACACAACGGGCAGGCTTGCACCATTTGTAGGGAGTTCACCCACCAGACACTTCGGAACCAAGCAGCGAGGCTGAAGTCCCACTGTTGGGAAGAATCTCTTCGGGCTCAGAGATCTGAGACTACTCCGATGGCCAAAGAACACCCAACTCTCTCTTCTTCTTCTTTGGTAGCAGCGACTTGCGCACCCTCGACATGCATCTCGGATCGGTACCGGGCTCGGTGCCGATCATGGTCTGAAATCCCTAAGATCTCAGCAACTCGGTCACGTGCGGGCTCGCAGGCTTCCTCCTCCTCCTCCAGGTCACTTCTACCCCGGCCCAGGAAGAAGAAGCATCCTGCTACTGAAGACGTGGGTAAGGAAAGGAGAGAGAGAAAGAAGAGGAAGGGGAAACGGCGCTCTCCACCGAAAGTGGCGCGACCACCAAGCTCTGCCACCCACCCAGCCCGCCAAGGAACCTGAACCGATGGAGCTCCCTGAGGAAGAGCAGCCTCTGGAGGGACCAGGAGATAGCCAGGTGTCGGACGAGGAGCAGGCCGTGCAGGCCTCGCCCTCCCAGCCACCCGAGCTGATGGTGGAGACTAGCCCGCCAAGTCGCCGTCCAACTTTGGCAGACTGTGCCGAGAGGAGGCTATGGTCAGGCAGCGACCAGCCTCTCGACGCGACGAATCCCGCTCTCCAGAGCAGCGGGCCAGGCCTCTGCAGGTATCCCCGTGTACTGGGGAGATGCTCCTGGAGAGGATTTGCGAGGGCGAGGGCGCTTCTCCCCTGCCTACCTTGGAAAGTCACCCAGGAGCAGGTGTGGCACGAGCTGGCCAGCTCTTCTACTCATATTCGCCTTCCTACAGGGACCGGTACCATCCAGATCCGTGGTACTGGTCACCTCGGCGCGGTTACGCTGGCCACCTCGGGGAAGCCCACTACTCCGCTACGAACGGTCACCACTGCGTCAATATTCGAGTCACTGAAGGTCCGGGAGCCCTCACCCCGCTACAGGGCTGTTTCACCACCCCTGCAGGTGACGGCCACAGCTACCCATCTGGCGCCACAGCCCACCGTGGCCCAAATGATGGTGGCCAGCCCGTCTACAAAGCAGGCAGCACACCGCCCTTGGGGCCTCAGTCGTGCCCCTGCCAGTGACTCCGATACTGGCCACGACATTGGCCGCACCTACATCGACGCAGCCTGCAGCTCCAGCAGTCACCCTGGCTCCCTCGGCCCGTAAGCCAGCTGAAGAGAAGGAAGCGGAGCGGTCGCCAACTTCATCTGGCGACTCCTCCGACTCGGATTCTGATTCTGCTGAGTCCACTCCCTCCTCTCACGAGTCCCCTCCCGCTGGTTTTTCGGGGAACCAGGTCCGGAGTCTGCACCAGAGGATGTGGCCACGAATTCTCTGGGATGCCTCCTGCATAATGGCCACGGCCATTGGCCTTAAGGTGACCGAACCTGCTCCGCAAGCCCAGGACCCCAGCTACTCCAGTACTTGGAGCCCCGCCCACCATAGACCGCACCGCTGCCGTTCTTACCAACTTTGGTGGAGGCAATGAAGCAGCCGTGGGTGAAGCCGGCGTCAGCGCAGCTCATTCCGCATAGGCTGGAGGCACCCTGCAGGATGCACGAGAAGGAGAACGCGGAGTTCCTCCTCAGCCATCCTGTACCAAACTCCATTGTCGTCGGAGTTGGCCCATATGCAAAGGGAGGCAATCGAGCGCATACCACCCCGCCGGACCGTGAAGACCGGAAGCTTGATGCCTTCGGTCACCGATTCTACTCAGCGGCATCCTTGGTGGCCAAGACGGTCAACACGATGGCTTGCCTCGTGGCATACCAGGCTCAGTGTGTCGCCGACTCGTGCCGATCTTCCAGCTGACCTGCCGGAGGAGTCACACACCTCAGCCACACAGATCTTCGGCGAGGCTGTTGCGGTGGCTACACGAACAGTTCGCCACCTCGAGGCACGCCGTGGAGGCCACCTCGAGGGTGATGGTTGGTGCCGTAGCCCTCCGGCGTCATGCGTGGCTCCGGTCCTCTGGGCTCCAGGAGGACAAGCTGTGAATAGGATTGAAGATCTTTCATTCAACGGCCAAGGGCTTTTCCACACTTCCACCGACGAGGCCATGGATCACCTCGTGGGCAGGCCCAGCTGACGGCAAAGAAGATGGGTATAAACCAGCATGCAATCCCGCCGCACCTTCCAGCCGAGGTCTTTGTGGAGAAGGTCCTCCTCATCCTCCGCGTACCACGACGTATCCGCGATCGACCGACTTGAGGCCATCAACGTCTTCAGCCTCATGAAGGCTTCCTAGACGGCGCCCATCTGATCGTCAAAGAAGTCTTCCTCTGGGGCGAAGACCCGGTTTTGATGGTCTTCGCAGGACACCACCCATGCCATCTTTCGCCCTTCCAGCAGACCTGATCCATCATCCGAGCCTGGCCAGGCACCTCGATCAATGGCGGAAGATCACTGAGGACTCCTGGGTATTACCATCATCCACCTGGGATACGCCATCAAGACTCCAGATATTCCGCCACAGGGTGTCTACTACTCCACCCCGGCCACTCGGCCCTGCTGGAAGAGATCCAGTCCCTCCTCGAAAAGGGAGCGATCGGAGCCGGCTTCAGCCAGACCACCGGCTTCTACTGGGACCTTCACCGTACCGAAGGCAGCGGCTCTCTGCGGCCCATCCTAGACCTCCGAGGGATGAACAGTAAGTCCGCCAGGGGTACGAGGTAGCGCTCCTGGATCGTCCCCTCCTCCAGAGAGGGGACTGGTTTGCGTCCCATGACCTCACGAGGCAGAGCCTTCCACATCTCGATCCGCCCACAGCACAGATGATACCTGCGATTCGCGGTCGACGGCACCAGCTACCAGTACCGCGGGTGCTGTTGTCGGCCTCTCCACCGCGCTGCGGGTCTGGTGAAGTGTGCATAGGTCCCCAATCGCGGTGTCCTTCCTGCGGACCAAAGGCAGGTTCTCTGTCTACCCTTACCTGGATGATTAGCTATTGGTGGCGTCCTGCAGACAGAAACTTTACATTCATTGGACTTTGACATTGCTCACTTGGCTCAGACTCAGGTCAACCCCAAGAAGTCCCCATCTTGAACCCGCCGGGTTATCGAATTCATCAGGGCGACCCTCGACGCGGTATTGGCCAGGGCCTACCTACCGGACGAGGAGGGTGCAGACGCTTGTGTTATCTTGGCAGCGTCCGCCACCTTCTGGGCTCCGATATCAGCCAGGACATTACAGCAGCTCCTCGGCTACATGGCCTCAACCACCGCCATAACCTTCCTCCAGGTTATGCGCACCGAGCCGCTCCAATACTGGTTCGTAGGGGCCTCAATCCATTCTGGGATGACCAGTCTCGCCGTTACCGGCTCCCAACAGGTACGTCGATCACTCCTGTGGTGGCAGTCGTACAGGAACCTCCTGTGCAGCGCCCCGTTCCGCGAACCCAAGCCATCAGTCGGTAACGACAGAGATACCTCGCTCTCGGCTGGGGGAGGACAGTGGCGACCTCCGAGTCCAAGGCCGGTGGATGTAGGACGATGACGTCCCTCCATATCAACGCCCTCGAGCTGCTGGCGATCCACAAGGCTCTGCGCGGGTGTTTCGTGGCCTAGTAACGGCCGCACAGTGCTGATCCTCACCGACAACACAACGGCTGTCTGCTACGTGAACGGCAAGGAGGACGCACTCCACCACACTTCTAAACATCGTGCTCAACCTCTGGAACTCGTGCGTCTCGCTTCAGATACACCCAGTGGCGGTTCACTTGGCGGGGCAGGAGAACAACACAGCGGACACCCTCAGCAGGGACACTTCTTCCCCACCACGAGTGGTCCCTGTCGGACGAGGCCTTCCAGATGGTTTGGGACTGATGGGGCGGACCAACCATTGACCTCTCGCGACCAGCCAGAACGCGAAGTGCCGCCACTTCTGCTCAGAGCCAGGCCACGATCGCCACTCCATGGCAACATGCTCCAATTTCCTGTGGGAAGAGAACTGCTTACGCCTTCCTCCGTTCCCGCTCCTGGGCCGCGTGATATCGAAGATCATCGCGGACCGAGCAGATGCGATCCTCGTGGCACTGTACTGGCCGAGGCAGCACTGGTTCGGGCCCCTGATCGAGGCCGCCCGGGGCAGGACTCTCAGGTTCCCAACGGTACAGATCTGCTGTCCCCACTCCAACGGCTTTGTCCTGCACCCAACCTGCCGGTGTTGGCCCTCCATGCCTGGAGGATATCGCCGTAGACGACCCGGTCATCAGTAACATCTTGATCGTGGCAAGGAAAGAGTCCACACACGGAGGAACTACCACTACAAGTGGCAGCGCCTTCGCCGAGGAACATTGAGAGCCGGTGTTGTCTGTCAACCTGCGTGCCGTGCTCCACTTCCTCCTTCACCCTGCGACAACAGGGCTAGGCTTTCCATCGCTCAAGGTGTTTCTTGCTGCGATCGTGGCATACCAACCGCCACGATCCCATCCGCTGCTCTGTGTTCAGGGACGCAACTGTCAAACAGTTCCTGAAGGGCCTAGGCACCTTCTACCCGCTGGTATCACCGCCGCTACCACCGTGGTCGCTGTCATTGGTGCTGTCGCAGCTGACGGGGCCGCCCCTAGAAACCGATGGCAGCGACAGACAACAGGCTGCTCGTGATGAAGACCGCGTTCCTAGCGGCTGTCACCTCTGCCAGGCTGGCGGGAGAGTGACGGCGCTCTGGTGCGATGACGCCTGTCTTCCATCGTGACAAGGTGGTCCTCCGGCCTGACATCTCCTTCCTGCCGAAGGTGGTGTCCAGCTTTCATCTCAGCCAGGACGTCATCCTGCCAGCCTTTGCTCCTCCTGACCCGACTCCTCCACTCCCTGGATGTTTGTTGGGCTCTGGCCTTTTACAAAGACAGGACTGCAGCCTACAGGCAGACACCACATCTTTTTGTCTGCTATGGCAGGCGCCGGAGAGGCCACAAGGTATCCACCCAGCGCTCCTCCAAGTGGGTGGTACAGGCTATGCACCTGGCGTACGAGCTTGCCAAGAAGCTTCCGCCAGACCTTCTCGGGCTCACTCCACTAGAGCCGTGGCGACATCTGCTGCCCTCCTGCGAGGCGTCGACCTGCCGGAGCTGTGCCATGTGGCGACCTGGTCCCAACCATCGACCTTCATCCACCACTACAGACTCGACTGCCGGTCCAGGAGAGATGCTCGATTTGGCCGTGCTGTGCTGGCTTCTGTTCTCTAGAGTCTGGGACCTGACTCACCATCCTGTCAGTAAGCTACTCAGTCTCCTAATGTATGAGGTACAGAGACCACGAAGAAGAAGAACAGGTTGCTTACCTGTAACTGTGGTTCTTCGAGTGGTCATCTGTGCCCTCATACATCCCCGCCCTGCCTTCCCCTCTTTTTCAGGTCCCATCTTCTTTGGCGGACCAGAACTGAGGAGAGACCGTTATTCAGCGGGAAGAGCATGCGCAGCACCGACGTGGGGAGGGGTTCCCGCCAAGCTAACGAGCTCTAGAATCTTCTGAATGCTACCGCGCAGGTGCGAAAGCTCCTAATGTATGAGGGCACAGATGACCACTCGAAGAACCACAGTTACAGATAAGCAACCTGTTCTTTTTTCCTTAAAAGACAAAGGAAAAAAGAGTATCGGGTCAAAACATCACATCACACAACAAAATTTTAATAAAACCACTGGCCAAAGGTGAGGAGCATACAGTACTAATAGCACTAAAGTAGTTCTCAAATGCCTGGGAAAACAAAAAGTTCTTCACTTAGGCCTGAAAAGATCATAATGGTGAGCTTCTCTGCAGAGGACATTCTGCAAATGAGGTGCCACAACTGACTAGAGTCTCTCCTTTGTAATGATTCGTCTCCCCTCATTTGACGGCGAGACCTGCAGAGGTCCTCAGACAATGACTTTAGGTAGTGGCACAAGAGCCAGTGTGATGTACTGGTTTGAGCATTGGGCTACAAGCCTGGAGATCAGGGTTCAATTCCCTGCTCAGCCATGGAAACCCACTGGGTGACCTTGGGTCCATCATATGTTCTCAGCCCCAGAAAACCCTGTGATAGGTTCGTCTTAGCATTTCTGTAAGTCAGAAACAACTTGAAGGCACACAACAACAAAGTGCAGATCATGAACTGAGCAGAGACCTGGGGAAAGGTGATTCTTCACTTGGTCCTTGAGCTGTCCCATTACTCAAAGGTTGTGAAGTTGTTCTGTGTCTTCAAGTCAAGTCAAGTCCAACTTATGTGGCACTCTTGTTGGTTTTCTTGACAAGACTCATTGTGAGGAAATTAGGCATTGCCTTCCACTCAGGCTGAGAGGGTGCAACTCGTTCAAAGTCACCCAATGGTTTTCTAGGGCTAGTCTCTTGGAGTGTTAGTCCAACACGGAAATCACTAGCTCACAATTTTAAATCTCAGGGAGGTAAATAAAGGAGGAGACATTCCTTCAAATAACCCAGTCTCAAGCTATTTGGGGCTTTAAAGGTTAAAACAAACACTTTTAATTGATTCCCAAAACAGACCAGGAGCCACTGAAGAGATGGCAAGGCACTGGCACAACATGACTTTGTTGGCCAGATTCAGTTCCACTGCCCCATTTTGGTTTTGGACCACATGAGGCTTACTGGAAGCTGAGCAGGGAAATTTCGTGATTCTTGAAAAGAAAATTTAGATATACTATACACTGGACTTGGTGGACAACAAGTGGAGCTTGTGGAAAAACCACATCAGGCTACAGCGAAGCGCTGTTGATTTGAGGCAACAGGAGAGCATCAGAATTTGAACCAAAACACACTTGGGAACCCAACTGTGAGAGTCTACCATTCTATTGTAGCTGCAGGTTTAAGGTGAAAAAGGCAGACATTCCAGGGGGAAGCAGAAATTATCTGAATGTGCAATTTATTGCATTCTAGTACACTTACTTTGAAGACAAGGAATGTGCTGCAAAATCACTTCAAACTTACTTAAAATGTTATATGCCTTCAACATTAGTGCAGCAGGATGTTGGCATTATTCCGCCTCTAGGTGACCCCTGTTGAGAGCACTTTTACACTA
This sequence comes from Iguana delicatissima, assembly GCA_948472985.1. Classification (NCBI taxonomy): domain Eukaryota; kingdom Metazoa; phylum Chordata; class Lepidosauria; order Squamata; family Iguanidae; genus Iguana; species Iguana delicatissima. The sequence goes on along the minus strand of CAOKZL010001868.1, from coordinate 88,680 downwards.
CACAATTATGGATGCCACTTTAACTGCCATGGTTCCATCCTATGGAATGCTGGGATTTGCTGTTGGGAGGGCTACTTAGAACTGTTAGCCAGATAGCTTCTTTGGCACCCCTGCCTAAACTACAAACCCCAGGATCCCATAGGATGTAGCCACGGCAATTGAAAGGGAATCAGAGTTCTGTAATGGTACAAAACAAGCGGCTGCTGCTTAAAGCACCCAATGTACTGTTATGCAGAGCAGACAGCACCAGGTGCCTCTTCACTACACAGTTCTAGCACTCCAATTCTACTCTGCTATGGCTGTAGTATCCTCTTGGTCCTTAGGATTGGTCGTTTGGCCAGAAGCACCATGGAAACTCTCTGACTGACCATTCAGGACACCCTTCCCCTCAACTGCCAATCCCAGGATCCCATAGGATGCGACCATGGCAGGTATTTTTTAATTGTGAAAAGAAAACTCCACATAACATGACATGATGAACATAAAAATGAAGGGAAATACTTCTATTTCTCTCCAGATTTCTTACACATAGTATTACTTATACTATGTATTATAAATCATACCGATTATACATTTTTGATTATATATCTATCTAAATCTCACTCTCGTTATACCAGTTGTTATTAATGATACCCGTAATTAACATTTTCAAAACATACTATTAGTAATTTCATTCTTATTTCTATCCTTTTCAAAATATAATATTCATAATTTCATTCTTATTTCTTTCCTAAGCCATAATTATCCTTACCTAATTACTCTTACTACCTTTCATACCAATACACTATATTTTTTTTACCTATTCAACCTAAATTAAATCTATCACTACTACTAAATGTACCCCATCCTCAGAGCCTATTATACCTCAAATTCTTCCACCTTCCAAAATTGTAACTCTTCTTGTGGAGGTGTAATACCTTCCTCTTTTGCCAACACCTTTTCCACAAATGTCTCCCATATTGCATCAAAATCACACCCTGTCATTATTCCTCTTTTGACTTTAATTCCACATGTTAGCTTGTCATTAATCGCAATTTGCCATACTTCTTTATATCCTCTATTTGAAAATCTCTTTGAATTTTCTATTTTCTTGATATAATTAACCTTGCTGTGGTTAGTAAATTTGTAATTAAATCCTTCATTGTCTGGGTACAATTAATCTTATCATACATAGATCACAATGCTATACTAGGGCATATTTCTAAATCAATTTCTGTTATCTGTTTTATCTCTTTAAACACCATTTGCCAAAATTTCTGTACACATCTACAACTCTACCACATATGAATATAAGTACCAATTTCTTGATAGCCCCTCCAACACAACCTCAAATAGTTCTTATCTATGTGATTTAACCTTACTGGTGTTTGGTGCCATGGCCATGGCAGTTAAAATGGTGGTATAACTGTGTGCTGTAGTGTGAAGGACCCGATGTCTCCTTTAGTTTCAGAGTATATTTCCAGAAAACTGTGAGGAGGTAGACGGCTCCAGGTGTTACCAGCCCAAAGGCACTGTGTACCCATTCTGTCTTTGCCTCCTTTCTGTCGTAGCAGCAACAACAACAACCAAAAAGATGTAGAACGGCAGTGGATGACATCCAGGAGGATGACAAATTGGCAGCATTGCTGGATCTTCGGTGAAATTCCATAAACGAGGCAGGGTGATTGCACAAGGTAGGCCTTGTCTAGAACCATCCTGAATCATAAATCAAGCCAAGCAGGAAGTTTTCAACACCGTTCTGTATTTCTAAATGAATAGATTAGCGTATACCCCAAAACATGAAATTATGGGTTATAAATGAAGTAAGAAGCTACAGAAAAAAGAGATGTAAACCATATGAATAAAAGAATGTATAGCCCAGCTGTCAAAGGAAAGAAATACTAGCAGATTAAACAAGACATGTAAGTGACTGAAGTCACTGAAATGTGATATTATTGTCAGTCTTATTGTTTAAAGTAACAAACTGACAAGGTTTCTCACTAGGTCAGACATTAATACAAATTCTTATTAACTTTGCCTAAGGTACTTACTGTGCCCTGCATGTTGAGGTTGCACCTTCAGTTATTTCAGAACTGCGTATCTGAAAATTTTCTGGTAAAACAGCAAGTTAACATGTCTCTTATGTCCTATTTGGCACCTCTGCCTCTGCCCGTCTCTCTTGGCCTCCGTTGCTGGGCCTATCATCTTACCCTCCAACTGCCCTTGTAGTGGCTAATTCCAGGTTTGGCAGGGAAAGTCCCAATTAATTCTCTGTTATAACACTTTTCCGCTGCTTTTAAAATGCCCTACTTTCTCTCTCCTCCCACTTTCACTGTTTGTCCTTGATTTACTTCAGTTGTGCCAAAAATGAATTCAAAACACAAAAAAGTAGTCTGCAGTCAATGAACTCAGCAGGGTGAAACGGAAAGGAGGGGATCCAATCTTGCCTTTGCAGTATGCTCAGGCAAAAGCAAATTGCTGCAGCTTCTCCTAGCTTCTATGTTCTTCCTCAATAATAACTTTTACCATCATGACCTCACTCTGATGTTTCTTGGCCATGCATGTCCTAGTTTTCATCTATGAAATATTGGAGGGTATGCTATAGCAACTGTGCCAAGGGTCATTTTTCACCTGCATCCCCCAGAGGCCACATCAATGAGTCTGATGTGACTGAAACTGATGCCATGTCACTTTTCACTTCTTACTGATTTGGGAGGTTTATCGGGGGGGTGTTGGGGTTATGGGGGCAAAACTGCTGTGTTTTGTGGTTGGTTTTACCCTATTTTGGCAAGATTGGGGTAGAAAAATCATCCATAAAAATATTTTTCACTTGGAGTGTCTCAAGGCTTGGACCCACCCTGCAAAAGAAAATGATGGTTCATGCCCATGAGCCAGTTTTCCCACCCATGCTATAGCCTTTGCCCCCAGATTAGTTAGCTGCTACTCTCATCATCCTCAGACAAAAAGCTTTCAGCCATACTAGCTTATGGATAATGGAAGCTGTGGTCCAACGTATCTGAAGGATACTGGGTGAAGAAAAGCAGCTAGAAATAATGGTGTGAACTGCACTCTTCTTTTTACTTTACGAGGACATTCTTTGGTCTCTTACACACATCCAAGTTCAGCAGCAATTATCCCAGGGAAACAAGGCTCCAGCAAAATAACTGTAAAAGGCATCCTGGAGTCTTCAGCTGGTTCCAAGAGATGGTTAGGCAATCTCATGGCTTTAACTGAAGGGAGGAGCACAGTTATGTGGATAGACTAGGGAAACAGCCCCATCTTCTGACAGCAAGCCAGTATTGCTTTGTATCTGCTGATTTTTTCCCCCAGATGTCCATAACTGCATTTCTGGCACAGAATTCTAGGGGAAAAGTCAGTGCTCAGGAGAACAGAAAAGATACAAAAGCCCACTCAGCCCCGTGATAGCAAATTTTTACATGGAACACTTTGAAAAGCAAGCCTTGGAAATGGCACCAAAAAAGCTCACTATATGGTTCCATTATATGGATGACACTTTCACCAGTTGGAGCCACAGAGAAGAAGAACTGACCGTGTTTCTGGACCATCTGAACAACATCCACCCGAACATCCAATTTAACATGGAAAAAGAAAATGAAGGAAGACTACCATTTCTGGATGTCCTAGTCATCCGCAAACCTAACCAACAGTTGGGCCACACAGTTTACAGAAAACCTACACACGCTGACAGATATCTACACAAAAAATCCAACCACCACCCAGGACAAAAAAGGAGCAGAATAAAAACTCTGGTAGACCATGCAAAAAGAATCTGTGAACCCCACCTCCTGAAAGATGAACTGAATCATCTAAACTGGGCTCTACAGGCCAATGGTTCAGACATCAGAAGAGCCTCAAGACCCAGAAAAAACTACATAAGTGAAGATAAGCAGCCAACCAAAGGGAATATGTTTTTACCATACATCAGAGGGGTCACTGACCATATAGGGAAATTGATGAAGAAACATAACCTCCAAACAATCTACAGACTGACCAAGAAAATTGAACAAATGCTCAGCAAATGTTCAGCAAAGGACAAGAGGGATCCTCTAACTTCTGCTGGAGTTTACCGCACACCTTGCAGCTATGGGCAGGTCTACATAGGGACTACAAAATGTGACATCCAAACACGAATAAAGAACATGAAAGACACTGCAGACAGATCCAGCCAGAAAAATCAGCAGTAGCAGAACATGTTATAAACCAACCTGGACACAGAATGCTTTTTGAAAGCACAGAAATTCTGGACCATTCTGACAACTGCTATGTCAGACTACACAGAGAGGCCATTGAAATCTATAAACACATGGACAAGTTCAACAGGAAAGAAGAAATTCAGAAAGTAAACAAAATTTGGCTACCAGTACTGAAGAACATTAAAATCAAGACTCAAAAATATGCCAATGAACACCACCCAGACTCTGGATGTCCCTCTACAGGAAACAATACAATGGATTGCTAATGTACTTAACACACTATTATGCATATCCCCTGACTAACAATAGACCCTGGAGGATATCTCATTTAACAATAGGCCATCACACAGGCCAACTGTAACACATGCAAATTGCTCCCTCCCACCTGGTATATATACCAGAGTATATATACTCTGTATATATACTCTGTCTCACTTCCATGCCACCAGATCCTCTGAAGATGCCAGCCACAGATGCAGGCAAAACGTCAGGAGAAAATATTAATAGAACACGGCCTCAAAGCCTGGAAAACCCACAACAACCTATACAAAAGATTGCCAGGATGCATATTAAATGCAGAAACTGGTGTCAGTGCAGTACAACTTTAAGCGTCTGGAAGAAGCTCCATTTGGTGATGGGCAGCAGCGGCCTAAAACATTTTGCTTCCTGAGATGCCACTGCCAACACAGTGGAGTCGGGGACTGGCTGCTGACTCTGATTTTAATCCTGGGAAGAGGATGGCATACACTACTGTGTCTGAGAGCAGCAGACCAGTCTGTGCATGATGCATCATTTGACACACAGAGATGAGAGGGAAATCATTGGGGATCTGGATGAATGACCAGGCCCACTGAAGCAGTTGCCTCATTCTCTGTAATGTGGTAATGGGAAGTGTTGGGGGGGGAACCACCCTCCCAAACTCACCATGGGCCACATCCCTTGCTACCATGCCATAAAATTTAACTGACAAACTAGAAAAAGTTCTTTGAAAACAAGCAAGAAATGCTAGCTTGAAAGGTATTTTGTGGTTTCCCATTGAATTTCAGTGATATGGACTTGACTTGTATCACTTGGGGCCTCCAGAAAAAGCTACAGAATTAGCATGTCTTCCACAGGCCATGTGCCACCATTACTTGGCTAACAATAGCTCTGTTCCTGTGAGGGCCACAGGCTAGCTGAGGAGGTCCAGGAGAGGCCATGGAACACATCCCATTTTCTCATCAAAGGGGGGTGGATGGAGGCAGGAGGACACAAAGGGAATAACCTGAGGGTTGCCACTGTCCTTGCTTTATTCTGTCTAATGGTAGGAAAGGCCCTACTCTTGGACAGCAAGGAAACAAGATTCAGATTATAGTTGGGGGCACTATTTGTTTTTCACTTTGAAGAGTATAATCTGTCCAGAGCTACATGCTTATGGTGCGCAGGATTGAAGCCAGCAGTGGAAAAGACCACAGACAAAACTGGTGCAACCAATCTTTTTGTTTCTTCTTGACACCCCTTTCCTCTCATCTTTCACCTCCCCACTGAGTCACAATTCAATCTGCCAATACAACCTGTCATTCTTTTCATTCACAGACACTTTACCCTCTTTCTCCCAGCTAAGCATTTGGATAGGTGGGCAGAGTACAGGGGATATATCACCTCTGACCATGCTAGGTCCATCTGTCATAGAGACATCTCCAGAAATGACTGGCTCTCTGGCTGGCTGTGTCATCAACACAGACCAAGTATAGCCTCAAGGAAATACTGGCAGTCCTACTTGCAAACATGAAGAGATCTGGTGAGGTTTCATGCTTCAACAGGGTATATAACTTACAGGCTATTCAAGCTGACCCCAGTCTAGACCTGTTCTTTTTGCAATTTTGCTGGGTTGAGCTACAGAATCTAAAGGGAATTCCACAGAGATTCACTGGACTTATATATTTGATTTATTGTATCTCCCGGAACCTCCCAACTCGTTTACTGTGGGATTCTGGGAGCTATAATCCAAATGAAGTACCATTCCGTGTTTTACATCTCACCTGGATTCACCTGAGCAACAAAAAACTCCAAACAATTGATTTATTTCCTGCATGGAAGAGTTTCTATTTGTGATAAAGCAAGCATAAATAAAAGGCCATCCTTCAGATCTCACTGTAGAGAGGTCAGAGACTGACAGTCAGAGCTCATGGGTGCAGGGATCCCATGGGAACCGGCAATGCAAACAGCCCTGGTATCTGATACATATTTATATATAAACTGTTTCTGTGCATAATCCTTGAAGAAGACTTCTGTGAACACTGAATGTATCTGAATTGAAATTAAATCCAGACAGGATGGAGGTGCTATTGCTCAGAAGAAAACGTGACTTCAAAATTAGGATCCAACTCCTCCCAATCCTGGATCTTCAGGCGGCAGCAGTGACAAAGCAACATTCACAAAATTCCATTTAGTGTGCTAGCTCTGACCTTTTCTGAGCTGGCCTGATTTGACAAGTAATTTGTGCCTTGGTTCATGCTTTGGGCTACCTTCAAAGCAATTTCAATTGGTCCAACATATAATATTAATCACATTGCTCCAAAATTATAAGTTACTGGCTACCAATAGTTTCCATATTCAAATGACAGCATTGGTTTTAACTGTTGAAACTTTAAAATGCGTGGAGCATAACAAAAGCTCAGCCAGTCTCACTGTGAACATCTCCAGTTATTAAGGTCTACAGGGAGATCTTCTGAAGATGTACCACCACTTTCAGAGACCTAGTTGATGGGCACTGGTAGGGGTTTTACTTTGAACTGTAAATGGGGCCATCCAAAGTGCTGTACCATATTCTGCCACTACTGAAAACAATGTGATACATGTGGCAACATTAGCTTTGACACATTTCTTTATGGAATAATGATGTGGATAATTACATTCCCTTTAAAAGCAATGCAGCAATTGTTAGTGTTACTTTTCTGAGTGGTGATGAGTAATGTTTGCTCATAGACCAAGATCTTCTATGCAGGCAGAATTATGCCGTCTCTCATCCGCTGCAGGGACTCACCTGTCTCTTACATCCCTCCCTGTCATAGTCACTTACTGGCCAGTGGAGAGCAAGGAACAGTGGAGGAGCATCCAGCTATACTGGACACACAATGACAAAGGAAACTTGTGGAACCTCCTGAGGGCCCTCTGGAGGTCCCAAGGGATGACATCATCATTGTGCATCTGACTACAGGGACATAACCAGACACCCTTCTCACTTTCCAATGGCCGTTAAATGGCTATGTTTGGGAGTGCAAGAGACAGTTGGTTTTGAGACAGTTAAGGGGGTTATTGTGCAAGAAAGGAATTGAATTCCTTGCTCTGCAATGACCAAAAAAGAGACATAACATCAGAATTGTAATAGCATTTGTCACTAACAGGATGCCAACCATTATTTTTACTTGGGGATTGTTGTTGTTTTTGGGTCTTTTTGGATGGGGGTGTTTTGATTATTTGGTAACTTTGATAATGTAGTAAATGTTCTTGTTTTTAAAAAGCAATGAAAAAGTTACAAGCAATACAATGAGCAACTCTCCAATATTTTTATCAATGACTTAGATGATGGGTTACAGTGAATCCTTATTAAGTTTGTAAATAATACAAAACTGAGAAGGGGTAGCTAACACATTGGAATACAGAAACAGAAAACTGGGCTGGAACTAATAGAATGAAATTCAACAGAGATAAATGCAAATTTTACATTTAGGCCACAAAAATCAAATGTACACTTTTTAACATGCAGGACCCTTGCTTAGCAGCAGTACAAGTGAGAAGGACTTTGGGATTATCATTGATAGTAAACTGGACACGACTCAGTGATGCAGCAGCAAAGAAGGTAGATAATATTTTAGCCTGCATTAATAAAAACCTCATTCCCAGGACAAGGAAAGTAATAGTCACACTATGTTCTGTGCTAGTCAGGCCTCATCTGGAGTACCACATTCAGTTCTGAGTGCCCCATTTCAGGAAGAATAGACAAGCTGGAGCAGATTCAGAGAAGGGCAACAAGAATGATAAGAGGTATTGAGAGTATAACGTATGAGGAAAGGTTGAGGGAACTGGGCATGTTCAGCCTAGTGAAGAGAAGATAAAGAGGTGACATGATTGCATTCTTTAAATATCTCAAGGGTTGTCACAGAGGCCATTTCCGCACTAGCCTGTTATAGCGCTATGATTCCATTTTCAACATCCTACGGAATCCTGGGGTTTGCAGTTTAGGGAGGGACCAGCTGGCCCCTCCCTAAACTGCAAACCCCAGGATTCCGTAGGATGTTGAAAGTGAAATCATAGTGCTATAACAGGCTAGTGTGGGAATGGCCAAAGATGAAGATGCAGGTTTGTAGGAGAGTAGGATCAGATCTAATGGTTCTAAATTGCAGGAGGGTAAATTTCATTGAATATGAGAAGGAACTTCTTGACAGTAAGAGTGCTTGGGCAATGGAACCAATTACCTAGAGAAGGGGTGGGGTCTCTTTCTCTGAACATCTTCAAAAAGCGCTACCTGCTATAGACGGATTTCCTGCACTGAGGACAGTTTAGACTTGATGACCTATGGAGCCCCTTTCAACTCTTATATTTACCGAGTTCATATTCGCTTGGGAACTTTGTCTGCCCCCTTTTTTTTGATGCCTGTAAACTGTATTTCTAAATGCCCAACAGAAGTTTTTAAGTCATTGCAATGCTAAATATTTGGGAGCTGAACAAAAATTTAATTGCAGTAATAGAATTCTTATTTGCCCTCATTTTGTCACCCACTGCAGCCTATTGCATAAAATGTGTTAGTTTCAGAAGAATTTTTTTTTATTATTTTCCTGCAACACAGTTAATATGGCTCCCTCCAGGAAATAGACACACCTCTCTTTAAGGTTTAAAGAATTTTAAATCGTTTTATAAGTGGCATTGCTTTAAGTGATCTACTTGATTCATTGCTTGTTTTTAGTTGGCTATACATTTCCTTGGAGAGCCAGTGGTTTGCGTGTTGGACTACAACCCTCAAGACCAGGGTTTGATTCCCCACCCGGCCATGGAAACCCATTTGGTGGCCTTGAGTGTGTCGCACACTCTCAGCCCCAGAAAACCATATGATAGGGTCACCTTGGGGTTGCTACAACTTGAAAAAGCTTGAAGAGGTACAACGACAACATTACCTTGGCAATTCTGATAGAAACACAGCATAAAACTATTGCAAGAGTAGCAATAATAATTTAAAAGTTATTTAGATTTGTAAATACATTTAAAAACAACACACCTTCTCTTACCAACACACAAAATAGTTAAATTTATATAATCAACAATCACCAAAAGACCCCAATAATAATGATAAATTATTGGGACACTGACTATTCTAAGGCCATTTCACACGACATTGGTGCCCTGCAATGGGATACCCGCTGCTAGCGGTCCACAACTCATGCTTTTATATGGCATTGTTGCAGTCCCTCTGCCAATGCGTTTTCACCCATCGCAATCACAGGATATTCCATTAATGGAAAAACATCTGTTCAATGGCACATGATCACGCGATGCTCCCGTCACCAGCGGCCATGCGGAATGGGTGGAAACACAATCTAGGCACTTCCTTTCCCAGTGCAGCATGGGAAAGGGGGCTGGCTGCATTGCAGAAGGAAGGCACATGTTGCTTGCACTCCCATCTGCAGGCAGCCGTCTGGGTGTGGAGGGGAGCATTCGGGACACGCTCCCATCCCAGTAAAGGTGCTGCTGGGATGACACTGGAATGATGACGAAAAAGGGCAAGGTGAGGAAATGGCCTAATTTATTTTGTCTCCATAATGACACATTGCTTGTCATACTCTATATATATGTAGAGCAGTGGTTCTTAACCTTTTCTTTACTGGGGACCTCCTGTAAATATAAATTGTTTCTGGGGACCCCAAGAGTGAGCTCAATATTTAAATTTTTATTTAAATATACAAATATTTAAATATGAAGAGGTTTATTTAAAGTTACTTATCATGAGTATTCCAAATTCGGAGAGAAGGGAGAAATAAGTAAACGCGTACACTCCTAATACAGTCCTCCTTCCATTTTCATGGGTTTGGCCTTTGCAAATTTGATTATTCATAAGCCTCTGCTCCATCTCCCTCATTCTCCTCTTCCCTTTCCCATGCACTTTGCTCCTGTGCAGAGAACTCGTGCCAAGGCAAAACAAAAGAGAATGTTGGGGAGAGGCTTGCTTGAGCCTTCTTTTCCTTATCTGGAGCTCCCGTTCCTGTTCCCATGCAAAACAGAAGGGAAGTGGGGTGGGGGAAGGCTTGTGTGAGCCTTTCCTTCCCCCTCTGGAGCTCCTCCTCTCATTCCTATGCATTTTACCCCTGCACAGAGAACGTGCACCAAGGCAAAATGGAAGGGAATGAGGGAGAGAAAGCCCCAGAAGGGAATGGGAGGGGAATTATTCAGGGTTTTCCCACTTTAGTGAGGGTTCTGCACTTTGAACTCTCATGAAATGGAGGGACCAATGTACTATTCTCAATAGGAGGGGAGGCCTGTGTGCTTCTCTTCGGAGGTTCCACCTCCTCCATCAGAGAAGCACTCACCACTCCCAAGAGAAAGGAGACTAAACAACCAAATTGCAACAGGTGTTTGTTGTAGAACCTGCTGCCACTTGTTCATCCGTTCAAGTGAGCAGGGAGCCAGCCACGGACCCAAACAGCAGCTAAAGCAGCACCCTGGCCAGGATGAAAGTATGAAAAGGAGGAAGCCTGGTTGTTTCATGCTAGCAGTCTTTCATCACACTCTGCGCTCCACATTGCCCACTCCCAAACTCTGGCCTGGCCTCTTCGTGCATACGAACACTGATAATCCTTCACAAAGGAAGGCAAGACTTACCTAGAGCAAGTCTGGGTAGAATCATAGAATCATTGAAATGTAGAGTTGGAAGAGACCAGACGGGCCATCCAGTCCAACCCCCTGCCATGCAGGAACACCCACAAAGCACTCCCGACAGATGGCCATCTAGCCTCTGCTTAAAAACCTCCAAGGAAGGAGACTCCACTACACTCCGAGGCAGCATATTCCACTGCCGGACAGCCCTGACTGTCACGAAGTTCTTCCTGAGGCTCAGGTGGAATCTCCTTTCCTAGGTAAGGTGGAGCTTGGGCCATTCCTCAGGAAGGTTTGATATCACTAACTCTTAGTAAGAGAGACCACCCCTCCCACTATTCTTGGCACCTATTGGTTGGTTGCTGGCAAGCTTGTCCCCTCCCAATCTGTAGTTTTATTGGGCAGTTTCAATCCAGTAACCATGGCTATGTTCCTACAAGATGGAGGTAAGCAGCAGTCTCTTTCCCTGCTAATGCAGCTTAGAACCAAGGTCCCTTGGCCACTTCATTCTATTGGTAGGTGCCCTGGGCTCCTTTAGGGACATCCTTGAGCTTTCCTATCAGCTCTCATGTCTAGTCCTGTGTCTGGGAGGTGATGCTGCCGCCACTGTTAGTATCAACCAGCAGGGCTTCGCAGACCCCAGGTGAAGAACCACTGCTGTAGAATCATTGTTCATTTAAAATGTACACAGTAGGAATCTAGAATATAGCTTCAGTTTTGTAACACCAATATAAAAAGGAATGAATTTGGATAATTTTAGCGAAATGTATAAACTAATATTTCTCCTGGCAGTATATCTACTGTTTAAACAAGGGGTGGGCAACAAGTGACCCTTCAGATCTCTTTGGTTGTTATTATTATGTGCCTTAAAGTCAACTCTGACTTATGGTGGCCTGATACCTCACCGCGCATCCCTCCTCGACTGGCATGGTTTAGCTGGCAAATAATATTCAACTGGCACCATATTAATTGGCACTGATGTAAAAGAGACCAGAGGTGATGGTGAGGTCATGCTGGAAGAGGCAAATTCCTAACTGTAAACATGACATGGTAGCCTTACCTACCTCTTAAGCAGGAGACGCAATCAGTTCAGGACAATAGTGCAGCTGCTGTGAATACAATAGGCATGAAATATCTAGCTGGACTCTCATAGCTGAAATAGGGAAGTTCCCACAAAACTGTGATTGTCTTAACCCTGGTCTCCGTACACTTGGACCTTTCCCTATTCTTTCCCCACCTCTCCACAATACTCAGCTACTAAGACAACCATTATCTCCTTGTCACTCAAACACAAAGATCATTAGCACCATCTAGACCTCATTGTCTGTGTTGCAACTCCCATTGTCTACTAGACTGGGAAAGTGATTAACTCACACCCTTCAGGGAGGAAAAATCCCCAGTTCTGAGCAACTGGTTTTGCAGTTCACCAGTTACTGAATGTCTCTCTGCCAGCTTGCTTCCCAGCTATGTACTGCCTTTAGACACAGAGGTCTAAACCACATTGCTGCTTCTTCACTACTCTTCTGGATTGGTAATTATAATCCCAAACTCTTAGCCTCTCTACCCATAATTTTTCGTCTCTTTATCCTTCAGTTAGCTCTTGTGTGAATGTATGACTGTTTGTATCTTGTGTGCATGCATGAGTGAATTCCCTTCAATAAAACACAGTTTTTGTTTACCTTTGAATCTTTGGCTGGTTCTTTCCTGCAAGGACCCTGTAAATATAGGTGGCACATCTTGCTAAATTACCTCCCTCTCGCAGGCCTCCTATTTAGAATCATAGAATCACAGAGCTGGAAGAGACCCCAGGGGCCATCCAGTCCAACTGTCTGCCATGCAGGAACATCCATAAAAGCATTCCCAACAGATGGCCATCCAGCCTCTGCTTAAAAACCTCCAAAGAAGGAGACTCTACCACACTCTGAGGCAACATATTCCACCGCCAGACAGCTCTGACCATCAGGAAGTTCTTCCTGAGGTTCAAATGGAATCTCTTTTCCTGCAGCTTGAATCCATTGCTCCTTGTCCTAGTCTCTGGAGCAGCAGAAAACAAGCCTGCTCCCTCCACGACATGACATCCCTTCAAATATTTAAACATGGCTATCACGTCCCCTCTTAACCTTCTCTTCTGCAGACTAAACATACCCAGCTCCCTAGGCCGCTCTTCATAGGGCATGGCTTCAAGACCCTTCACCATTTTGGTTGCTCTCCTCTGGACACACTCCAGCTAGCTGATATCCTTCTTGAATTGAGGTGCCCAAAATTGGACACAGGATTCCAAATGAGGGCTAACCAAACCAGAATAGAGTGGTATCATTACCTCCCTCAGTCTAAACGCCATACTCCTATTGATGCAACCAAGAATCATGTTGGCTTTCTTTACTGCCTTATCACATGGCTGACTCATGTTCAGCTTGTGATCTACCAAGACTCCTAGATCCCTTTCACATGTACTGCTATCCAGCCATGCAGCCCCATCCTATATTTGTGCATTCCATTTTTTCTGCCTAAGTGTAGGACTTTGCCTTTCTCTCTGTTGAAATTCATTTTTGAGCTAATTATTCCCCATTATTGAATGGAGCTATTGGCATCACTGGTGGGCCCTCATGGCACTCATGTTTTGGAGTAACAGGCCCTCTCATAGGATTTTGTTGGCAAGAAGGCTTGCCCTTGCCTTCCTCTTAGGCTGAGAAAGTGTGACTTACCCAAGGCCACACAACGGATTTCTGTGACTGAACCCTAGTCTCCTTAAGTCCTCATGCAACACTCAAAGCAGTAGGTAATGTTGGCTCTCTGCCTCCAGATGCTTCTGCACTGCAGCTCACTGCATTCTCCACCACTGGTTAAGCTGGCAAGTGATAATAGGAGTTGTAGTCTAACAACATCTGGAGAGCCACATTTTGCTCACCCCCAACCAATCATTCAACAAGGCTATTATTACAGTTTAAGAATAAACCTTAAACCTAAGGAAATCCAACATACACACAAACTGTGCACAGTTATACCAATGTCCAAACAGATCTTGTTTCTTCAAGGTTGACAAACTGGAATACTTGCTTTTCTTCACTTCAGTCTTCCAGGAAACTGACCTCTCTGGTGGCCATTCTTGAACAGGAGAACCACCATGCAGTTGCAACAGCTGAACAAGAACTCAAACAAATATTTTATTACTTGGACAGGACAAAGGGTTTTTTATCACAGTTCACAAATAAAAGGATGACTGTTATTATCACCCACCTTCTGTCTTGTGAATGGTTGATCTTTAAAAAGTAGTATTTAATTTTTTGCATTTCAGTTCCCTTTAACACAATTGATAACAAGCCCCATGCACCCAAGCAAGAGAATAAGCTGCCAACTGAGGCAATGCTCCCTGAAACATGCATTTGATGAAATGGGCCTATTAAAAAATAAAGCCTAACCTCAATTGTTGGTCCCAACTATGGTAACCCGTTATAGAAGATGAAGCAAACTTGTTTTCTTCTGCTGCAGACTAGGACATGGAGCAATGGCTTCAAACTTCAGGAAAAGAGATTCCAACCAAACATTAGGAAGAACTTTCTGACAGTAAGAGCAGTTCCAGGGTGGAATCTGCTGCCTCGGAGTGTGGTGAAGTCTCCTTCTTTGGAGATTTTTAAACAGAGACTGGCTGTCCATCTGTTGTGAGTGCTTTGATTGTGTATTCCAGCATGGCAGGGAGTTGGACTCTATGGGCCTTGTGGTCTCTTCTAGCTCCCTGATTCTACGACTGAATAAACTACTTCACACCATTTCACTCCACTGATCTACTCTAGTTCAAAGCAGCATCTGAGTTTAGATCGGCTGCTTCTCCCATTACATCAAAAATAAATAAATCATCTTCTGATTTGATGGAGAACTGAAGGGAGCCTTTGCAAGTTAAAGCAGTCTATCTCTGAACAAGGGGAACAGGAGAAGGACGGTTGCCTTTAAACCCTGCTGGCAGGAAGATATGAATGGATGCTGCTGGAAGCAAGAAAACTGGACTGAATTCATACCCAACTGTCCCAATTTGGCAGGGACAGTCCTGATTCATCCTCTGCCAACCTACTCTTCCCAGCTGCTGCTAAAATGTCCCAGTTTCTCTCTTCAATCCCCACTTTCCCCCTTTGTCCTCAGCTTACAATCCACTGCTGCAAACTGAGTTCAAAGTGCAAAACCAGTTTGCCCTCGACCCAGCAAATCCAGAGGGTAGGAAGGAGGCAGAACGTTGCTCTTCCCAGCAGGCTCAGGCAAAAGCAAACTGCTGCATCCTCTCCTAGCTTGTCTCTCCCTCCTCATTAATGTCAGTCTCGCCATCTTGACCACACTCTGGTGCTGCTTGGCCACACGTGCGCCGATCTTCTCTTGAGAAATGCCCGCACGGCCCTTGGCGTGTCCCACCAAAATGTGGCACCAAAAGCTCCTCAGGGCGGGCTCGGTACCGTCGCGCACTTCCTGCCTCTCAACATTTCACCCCTCATACAATAATGATAAGACCCAGGGCAAATATGGCACCTCCCACCTCCGTAGCTCCACCTCCTCTCTTACATTTCGGAGGAAGGAAGTGGCAAGGCCACCTTAGCCTACGGCACCCCTGCGAAACCCACCGGGGGGCGCCAAAGCCGTCCCTCTGCTGCCCTCCACTTGACTGTGGGGTCACGCCTCCCCGAACTGGAAAGGTCCGCCCTCCGTTCTATAAACAGACCTCCGCTTCTCCTCCTCGGCCCCCCCCGTATCTACTCTCGGATGGTCTCTCCCGGAGCTGGCCCCGCCCCTCCCTCCTCCCCCTCCTCCCCTGCCTGCCCGGCGCGCGCGAAATCGCTCGCCGTCGCCCTCTCGCCGCCTTCCGTTCCTGCCCGCCCGCCCGCTCGCCGCCTTGCCAGTCCCGATGCCTGCCCGGGCCCCCCCGCCGACCCCCGAGGAGCTGCGCAGGCGGTGAGTGGGATCCCCGCGGGGGACGGGGCCTAGGCCACCCCTCCTTTCCTGGAGTCCGGGAGGAGGGAGGGCTGCCGGGCTGCCCCCGACCCTCCTTCCAGCCTCCCGGGGGCACACTGGCCTCCCCCGCTCTGCCAGGACCGGGACGTCTTTTCTGCCCGCCGCCCCTGTTTTTTGTGTTTAATATGGTGTCCGACTTTCACCTTCGTGGCCAACCATATCTGGGGCCTCCCTTTGGTTTTCTGGGGAAGGTGAAAGAAGAGGGCTCAGGGCGCCCTTCCTCCCTTTCAGGTCTGATGACTGAATAGGTTTCCCCAAACCCACAAACCCTCGCCTTGTTGCTCTTTCCAGAAACGCCAAGCTTCCCCCGCTCCTCTTCCTCTTCCACAGAGAAACCAAAGTTCCTTCAGATGGGAGGCGGAAAAAAGGGAGCCGCGAAGTGTGGAGAGAAGGAAGGGCTCTTAAAACACACACACACAACACAAGGAGGGTGCCATTGTGTCCCTTCTCCGCACCCTTTGCTCTTATTTTGTGCAGAAGAGATGGCAGTTCTGACTGACCTGAGTGGGGTCCCTCTAAGAGTGGGTGTCTTCTGTGCCCCACTTTGGAGGACTGGTGTTTTGGAGGGGCTGGAAGGCGTGCTTTACTGGTAGGGGAGCATCTCCATTGCTTTCCCAGTTGTGGGCCTGGTACTTGTGACTGAGGGGAATAACCACACTTTTTTCATGATTGTAATGGATGCTCATTAAGGGGGGGTGGCATTAGGAAGATTTATTATTATTATTATTATTATTATTATTATTATTATTATTATTATCATCCTCCTCTTTTATGTCTCTTCTGTCTTCTTCTTCTTCTGGCAGTCCATGGCTGTCAAGCAACAAAAGTAGAATTTTTGGTGTCAGTTGTCTCCAAATCATTAAAATAACTGTGGTGTTGAGTTTTTAGGTTTCTGTCATCTCAGTCTTTTCTGAAGTGGTCTGGTTCATTTCCCCTTCTCCAACATTTTTAATAGAAATAGTGTGGGATAGTGAAGGGAAGTGAGGTAACTGTAGTTTCCTACTATTTTATTTTTTCTTCAGGAGACAGGGAAAATGAAGCCAGGAGTATCTGTTCTCGTCCGTTTACATCCAGCCTGTTTTCTCTTTGGGGAATGTGGGTGTGTGAGAGTTTATTAGAGAGGCAGAAATAGGTCCTTTTGCTTCTCAAGCGCTTTGTCCTTTCCTTTCTTCGGAAGAGCCTCTTGTCTCATAATGCTCCAGCCTACTATCTGGGACAGGAAGTGAAAACAAATTTCTTACCCAGTCAAACACTTTGCTTGGCGGGAACGCTTGCTTGCCTGTGTTTAGGGCAAGAATTAACAGAGAGAGAGTCCAGGAAACCGTGGTAAACATGCCCTGACTTCTGCATTAAGAATAAAGGGGGGGGTCTCTCATACATGGGGTTCGTTGGCAACCCTGAGCTTGCAGGGCAGGCTGGTTGGTTCTTTGCTTTCTGGCGCTTCCAGGAGCACGCTGCTTTTCAATGGAGCCTAGCCCTTTCCTTGGGAGGCGTTTTCTGTGGGCCTCTTTCCCTGGGCCAACCTATCCCAACAGTCATTCTGGATAATACAAGCTGTACACTTTTTTCTATCTGGAACAAATTGTCATTGTGTGACTGTTTTTGCTTAGTTGTTCTCTCTGGAACTGATCGCGGTGCTGCCGCAGAAGCACATCGGTTGTTGAAGTGAGGCACTATACTCCCTCTCGTTCAGCATGTTTACCGCAGATTTTTTTTTTAACTGTCCATCAACTTAATGTTTTAAAGATTTTGGCCAGATCTCTGGAATTGCAGATAGGAAACTATTATTGTGATGTGTTAGAAAACAGAACACAGAAATAACTAACTTTCCACTTTCTTTCACAGAAGGAAAAATAGATTTGGACTCCTGTAATCGTTGTTCTTCTCTCAGCTTCTGTACTTTTGGTATCAGTCATATCTCTGTGTTTTTGTTTTTAAGCGGTCCTTATGGCCTGGTTGCAAAATGGAGTACAGAAAGGTGTGCTTGTTGAAAATGAGCTGGCTTTTGTGCAGCAGTGCAAAGAACAGAAGAAAGGAAGCGTTCTTTTTCTCTCTCTCTTTTGGAAACTTCTCATTAAGTGCCTGCAGGCTAGCTTTCCACCTTCCACATGAAGCTTTTCTGCCAGTTACTGCTATGTGAGGTGGTGAGGCCTGCCATGTAGCTTGTGCCACATGGTACATCTGTCTGTTTGCTCTCAGAGGAAGGAGATAGGCAATGCAGGCAAGCAGCGTCTGTGCTGCTATTGTTTGGAGTTGGCAGTTTGCGGGGAAACTCTCCTGCCTTTCCTTCACAAGAGCCTGTGGCTGATCTAACCTTCAGCTCAGCAATTTTCCCAAACTCTTTTTTCTGAAGGAGTAGGGTAGCGTTTTCTCTTTTTCCCTCACTGTCTGCCCCATATGAAATCTTCCCATTCTTGGAAGGGGGAGGAGTTGATAGTAGAATCACATCTGATTTAGCAGTGTGTTTGAGGAGACAGTTTGTGTTTCTTTCCCTTCTCTCTGTATTTTTGCATGCATATGTTTTGTCTGCTTTGCAGTGACCACAGTAAAGCCTGTCTCTGCAACTATCTCACAACCATTTTACACCTTAACCCAGTGGTTCTCAACTTGTGGGTCCCAGATGTTTGTGGATTTCCGCTCCCAGAAGCCCCAGCCACTATGGTCAATGCTCAGGGCTTCTGGGAGCTGAAGTCCACAAACATCTGGGGACCCACAGGTTGAGAACCACTGCCTTAACCTATCCCTTAGCTCTCTTTTCTTGTGCAGGGTGGAGTGCAGTCAGTCATTCTGCTGCAGGGAAGGACTTCTCCAGAGTAAAATTTTGAACTGCTTTAGGCCAAAGGCTAGCTTCTCTTTTGAAAGTAAAGCTTTTTTCATTTACTTTTCTTAGCTAGGAAACATGCTTCATTTTGTACTCAACACATCATTTAGCTAAGAAAATGTGTGAAACCAACCTGAATGGCTGATGGCCTACTAGGTGGCTGCCACTTTAAAATATTAATTCAGAGAGATGGAAATGGAAGAAAGAGATCCCAGGTAGTTGTGTGTATTGTACAATTGATCTAGCAAAAGGTTGGTAATGGTTCAGTAAAGGAGGTTCAGTAAACTGGGAATAACCATTCTTTAGGTCTGTAAATGACTTTCTTGACAGTGTTAATTTTAAGAACTCAGCGAGTGATGGTGGGTCAGCAGCTCAACCTATGTGGCTCTGCCCCTTCTACCTCTCTGGTGGTAAGTTATATTTGCCTTCGAATTGCCTGTCAATTTACAGTGGCTCCATGAATTTCATAGGGTTTTCTTAGACAAGGAGTATGCAGAGGTAGTTGGCCCTTGCCTTCTTCTGAAATTCAGCTGAAAGAACCTGGTACTCCATGGTGGCTTCCCATCTAAGACCTAACCAGAGTTCACCCTGCTTAACTTTCAATATCAGACGGGGAAGTGGTGCCTTCAGGATATTTAGGCTAGGCTTGGTGCTGCCTTTGTGGTATTTAGGCCAGGCTTGATGCTGTTTTATCCCACCACTTCTGGTGGGATAAAAGGCAGGCATCCTGGTCATATTCTTCAGGGTTCTGTATGTGAACCAGAAGATAGACATTGCTGGCCCTAAGGCTGACAACACCACTGTGACAATGACGGTTGCCTGTCATTTCTCCCTTGTGTTCACACATGTGTGGATAGGAAGGAACATTAGCCAATTGAGTTTGTGGCATTCTTAGCAGCAGTGATCTGTGGCAGGCAAAGTAAGCAAGAAGTTAGAGGTCTGACAGTTTGTTAGTGTGTTGCAGCATAAACAACATGGATTAATATCGTGTTACTTTAAAGACTAATATATTTAAAACTTTTGGGGCTAGAACTTATTCTTGTCTGACCTAGGGAATGGCAATATCTGTGAGATGGTGTAAAGGTAAGAAATGTGTGGCTCTCTAGATTTTGTTGGACTGCAACTCCTATCAGCCCTAGGGAGCATAGCCGGTGGCAAGGAATCATTTGGAGGGTCGCATGCTCCCCATTCCTAGTGTCTGCAAAGTAAATAAGTAATTTACAAAGTAAGTAAGAGCAGTATTATCATGCAAAGTATAAATGGAAAATGACTGAGGCAAAAGACTGATTGAATCAGTGAATGTAGCCCACTCCCACTGTTGATGAATTGCCATAGGAAGAGCAACCCAAAAAAAACAGACCAACGAACAAACACCCACTTAAAGCAAGGTTGTGGAATCATGCAGACCTCTAGGTGTTTGTTGCAAGCAGTTCTTGCAGCTAGAACTGCTGCAGGTCCCAGCAGTTCTAGCCAGTAGAGCCAATAGTGAGAAATATTAATCCAAAAACAGCTGAAAGACTGTATGATTCCTAATCCTGACCTAAAGAGTTACTGCTGTTTCCAGTGTGTCTTTGGCCATTTCTGCACTATAATGCTATTATTCTACTCTCAAACCCCAAGATTCCATAGGATGTTGAAAGTGGAATAGCAGCACTGTAACAGTCTAGTGCAGAAATGGCCCTAGTCTGTCTCTACTGAGCCCAGGTCTGACACTGTGTGACATTGAAAGTTAATTCCAATTCTGCAGTTTTGCACAGGATTCATTAAATAGATTCACTCTTCAAAGGGAGCAAACATTTTAAAAATCTTCATAACTGGTCTTCTGTTTAAAAGAAAACATCTGGCCTACAGTGTGCTAAGTCATAGCTATCTTGAATGAAAGGTAGGCAAAACCCCATTTCTATATTAAAAAGGAAGTGGTAGTGCTGGAATGTGACAGTACCTTTAAGACTAAGTGGTTTTTATTTTAGCATGAGCTTTCACGGATATAAACCCACTTCTTCAGAGGCAATACAAAGTGATACCCAGGCTTCACAATATAAAGCGTATTTACACAGGCGTGAGATGGAATATAATAGGATCCAGAAAGATGCAAATCATGCTATTCTGTGTATCATAATGGGGAGGGACACATGTTTGGCTGTCTTCGTGCCACGAAGTACTGCAATGGAGGAGAAATTAATCATGAGGACTACAAGTAAATGGCACCTTTTTGCTTTGGCTGGTGCCCTAGGGTAGTCAAAGAGGGTTTGTCTTTTAAGATATTTTGATCAATGGCTGTTTGTTTTTAGCAGAAGGTAGTTCCCTGGTACAGATTCAAAGGGAAAGATTTTATGTCAGCTGAGTTAAGAAATTACTCAACTCAACTTCACAATTTGGTCATGTTCTTCCGTGTGCACATGTGTGTGTAGAATGATGACAAATAGGTTGAAGAAGGTGCTGGAACCCTTTTCTAAGCCTGCCAGTGCAAGTGAGCGGCTGGGGCCCTAGCTGGGTGCTATTCTTCAGTGGAAACACATCCCACTCTCCTCTGATCTCTTGCAGTATGGCTTCTGGCCAGAACAGCTTGACTTTACAGCTAAAGATCAAATAGATTTCTTTTTCTTTTTATAGTGTTGTGGAAGTCAAAGGCCCAGGTTCTATGATTTCATTTCACATGTCCATTAGCATGCCCTATAGGCCACAGCCATGGTCTGGCAATGTGGGAGCCTCACTTTAGGTTATTAGGAGAGAGCCCCCCATCCCAAGGTTCCCAGTTAGCCCATCCTGTTTCCAGTTCAGGGAACAAGGGCCAAGCTAAATGTGGAAAACTTTCCTTTCAGACATATCTGATTTTATTAGTAAACTAGCAAGCATGCCTGTCTCAGCTAGCACTTCAAGAATGGGGTGATGAGAGGAAGCACAGCTGCAGTCTTGCTTTCCCATAGGGAGTCAGTTGAAGCCCCTAGGGAAGACTTCTAGAGTGTTTCAGGTTGTGGTATGTTTGTGTATCCTCATCTATCTACAGAAGCTACTTCCTTCCCTTTGGGGTTGCTAAAATGATTGTTTGCTTAACCAGCTCCTCTTGCCTCTGGGTTGGCAGCTGTGGGTTTCTTCCTGAACAGCAAGGTTTAGCATTCCCCAGTTTTTTCTTTTTTAAATAGCTTTGTGAGTTGGAACATCCTGTAAGCATATGGAATCTATGAAGGTATGCATCATAGCATGCATTTCCTCCCCACTGAATATGCCTCTTGAATTTTCTTAGAGATAACCTTTTTGTTGTGTTTTTTTTTCTTTCCTTATTTTGAGAACTTCACTGGGAAGGTTTACAGCAGCCTTTCTAAAAGCTCCATAAGTGTCATGGGTAATTGGCTGTGCTATCTGTGGATGGTGTGAGTTGTAGTCCCAGACATCTGAAAGTCACCAAGTTGGGGAAGTCTACTTTAAAGCATACCAGACTCCTCCCCTCCCTCTTTTATGAACAAACTTTGTTGGTGGCAGCATTCATATTCTTTCTGTATTGTTTTTGTTTCTTGACTTGAGACTTGCTAAACAGTGTGAAGTAGTGCTGAGCCCTCCAGAGAAAAAATGGCTGGATGCAGGGCAGGGATCCAACCATGACCATTAACAGAGTCAGGAG
This sequence comes from Iguana delicatissima, assembly GCA_948472985.1. Taxonomy (NCBI): domain Eukaryota; kingdom Metazoa; phylum Chordata; class Lepidosauria; order Squamata; family Iguanidae; genus Iguana; species Iguana delicatissima. Next base: position 66,209 of record CAOKZL010001868.1, on the reverse strand, counting down.
CCAAAGGAAGCAAAAGTAGTTTCTCTTACTCTTCCAGCCAGTTTGAGTGAAGGCAGTCATATTATCTCTTAGGCTTCCCTCTGTGTTGGAACATGGTGTCTCTGAGGTTCTCATGATCAAAGATGTTGTATACATGAAGTAAGAATCCAAGGTACACGTATTAGAACCCGGTGGGTGGCAAGGGTCAAGAAGCAAAAGGAAGCGTAACCATAGTCTGGTCCCAAGATAGAGAAGCTAGAAGTGATATAACCTAGTTTCACAGAGCCAGGGAGAACAATTTCTCATCCTTGGGACCTATCACAGGATATATGTCCCCCCACACACAAAAAGAAACCCTACTAAAAAAACAAAACTAGATTTGTCTGAACGTCTAATTGCTGATGTGCTTCCTCCTCCTCTCTCTTCTTGTCTATTTTCTCCTAACAGTTTTGGTAGGTAAGTGAGGTTACCCATGTCCCATTCTAACTGGTGCTCCTGGAGGCTTCTAGGAGTGGAAGAAACAATGTTTTCAGTAAGAATAAATCACTAGGGGTTACAGGGCTGCAAATAGAACATTGGGGCCACATGCAGGCTGTCCTGTACACATGCTTCCTTTAAGATCTTCCTCTTCAGATGGTGGGCAGCAATCTGGCTGAACATGGATCTCTGCAGTGGAATAATTGCTCTTGTTTTGGTTTGGGTCATGCATTAGTTTTGATCAGGAGAGAGAATGGAAAACATGGATACCTTGTTGTAGGATTACAAGTGGCTCCTGTTCTTGAAATGAATGAAAACTGCCACCTCAAAGCAGACTATTTTTGCTTTGGTCATTCCTGATAGATGCTTCTGTGGCCAAGCTTTCTGTTTGAAAGAGTATTTGTAGTAAATTTTATCAAGGGCAACTCTTCGTAGTTGATACTTCAGTTATGATCAGTGCAACTACATGATTTCGCTGCAGCATCTTCTAAAATGAGAAAGCTAGTTTTCTGTTCTTTCCCTGCCTGAAATATCCCCTCCTAAAGAGGCTTCTGGTCAGAGGGTAGTACAATTAGGACTTTCAGCTGAGTTTCCATGTTCCAATAACTGCTAGATCCCCTGCTGTCATTTCATCCTATGAGAAGGGTGGTAGAAGGAAATAGGTAGTGTAGAGTTCAGCTGTGGTAACCTCCTCTTTACTACACCAGTACTGTTGAGACAGTAAAGTGTCTGTTAAAAACTAAGAGAGAAACAAAAAGCAGCTGCTTACCAATGAAGAACTGTTTTGTTTTGCTTTGCTTTGTTTTTTAAACAGGCTAAAAGATCTTGAGAGGGATGAAGATGGTCTTGGAGAAAGAGTGAGTGCATTTGTTTTCATTCCCCCCCCCCTTTTCAGTGACTGTGCCTTTCAGGCACTGTTTCCTAGGAAGCCTTTGCAGGTCTGAGTTGCTAGATGCAAGAGTCCCTCACCCTCTTTCTCTCTCTTCAGGAATGCGTTAAGGAAAAGCTGAGTCTAATACATGGCTTCCTACAAGCAGATGTTCAGAATCAGCTGAAAGACCTGGAGACCAAGTTTCACAAAGAAGAGCTTTCTGAGGTGAGTAGTTAATTGTTAGGGAAAAGGGGATTCTTCCTGTTCTGTACAGGCATTGTTCTGAGATTCTGTCCCTGCTTTCCTGTTTAAGTGGAAGATTTTCTGAAATTAATCCTCAAGCCAGTGCACACCAAGGTTCTCACCATTTTTAATTCCTTTTTTTTCTGCTGGGACTTGTATGTTCAATTAAATCCCAATGTATAAAGGAATCTTGATGAAGTTTTTTTGCATGGTGACTTAACCACATACATAACTTTTGGATGTGTATCAATCTGAAGAAGAGCATCAGCTGAAAATTAGCAGATGCATATGTACAGTGACTTCAACTGGTGGTGAAATACAGTGTGTGAGATCAGAAGTTTACTTATAGACCCCCAAAGCAGGATCACAACAACTTCTGTTCATTGATTAGGTCTGTTTGGCCTCTTCCTCCTCCCGCAGATCAGTAGAGTAGCTAAAAATACATGTGCTTAGCTAGTCTTTCTGTTCTGCTGCAGGAACGGTATCTGGCCAAAGTCGAAGCCCTGCTTCACAAAGAACTTTCTTCTGAAAATGGAGATAACCTGGAACTTGGCCAGAAGGCCAATGGCTGTGCAGAAAATGGTGCCTATGGTAGTGATGGAGAACCTGAGAGGACAGGCAACAAGGGGGAAGAAGACAGCAGCATGGAGATGGAAGAGGCAGCCTCATCTTCTTATTCAACGCCACTGGCCTCACCTTTTGTGCCTAAAGCTCGTAGGGGCAGGAGGAGCAAGTCCAACAGTGAGAGCAGAAGTAAGAAGTCGTTTCAGTGCTTACACAAAATACTTGGGAGAGACTATTAATTTTTGGTGCAAGGTCATTGGCAACCCTTGGCTGGATCTCATGTGGCCGTAGCCCTGATTTCCAAATCCCTCTGTAGGGGTTAGTTCAGTTGGGGAGGGGGAAAAATAGTGTCACAGAGAGAGAAAGGGATGTGGCACAAAGAGAAAGAGGAAATGGTTTGCCTACTTTTGGGCCTGGCTTCATCCACCACCATTAGTCTTAGCCTTGCCTGCTGCTAGCTGTGGTTTACACTTGAGGGAAATTTGCCACTGAACAGAGAAGCTGAAAATTCCTGGAAGGTAAGTATATTGGGTGGATTTCAAACAGCTGGCACAGATGTGTGGGCAGGTGAGCTACAAGAAACATGCTGTGGTATAATAACTTCTGTGGACTTCTATAACTTGATGCCCTTCAGATATGTTAGACTGCAACTCCCATTATCCAAACCAACAGGCTGGTGGCCACACTTGCTAGGAAAAATGGGAATTGTAGTCTTAACACTCATCAGGAGTGCATTGGATTGAGCAAAGATAACTTAGTCTCTTGACTCTGGAGCCCTTCATCCAAGTAATGGCTGTCATGAGAGATGGGAGGAAATGGAGGGCCACACACACAGCAGGATGAAGAAAAATCAGTTTCTTGCTCTTTTGAGCAATGCGTTAGCTAAGCAAAATTTACAGTGCCGTCAGTTGCCTGAGGGTTGCATCATCTCCTCATTTTCTTTCTCTGTCTTGCTTCTGCTGCTGATTCTCCTTATTGGCTTCATGGTTCCCTTATTATGGAGGAGCAAAGGATAAAATTTGATTGTTGAGTAAACCGTGAGGTTTAGAAGTTTTCCTACATTTCCACATAGATTGCTTCTGCAAGAACTGAGTGTGACACCGTTACAACTTGGCAGAGTTAAATATTTGAATGATACCCCAGAATCACATAGCCCCAGCATAGCCAGTGGCCATAGGGGGCTTGGCTTTGCAGGGGATATGATTCTGAAAGAAGTCATCCCAAGCCCTGCCTTGGAACTAGCTGAGTGCATGGGGTATGTGTGTCTCCTTTCCTTAATTTCAATTAAGTCCCTATGTCTAGCTTCATTTCAAGGTGACTGCAGCAGAATAGAAGATATGGCTGTCTCTAGGCAGTGGTAGCAAACTCTGGGTATCAATCAAGGATGGGAGTCATGTGACTCTCCAGGTACTTTGAGACTGTAGTTCCTAGCATTCATTACCATTGCCGATGCTGACCAGGGCTTCACGGACTACAGTTGAAGAACATCAGGAGGACTGCCTGATTCTCACCCCAGTATAAGCATGAAGATGTTTACCCTTCCAATCAATTTGAGATGAAGATGGTGCATTTGATGATGGAAGGTTGCTCTGATTTGGACATGATGATAGTAATGAGGAGGAGTAACCTGCTTTGAGCATCTTGAAGGCTGTAGTGACAGTCCATACCTGGCATCTGCAACTGTTTTTTTCCCCCAATTAATCTGCAGAAACCCCAAGCAGCTCAAGAATCACCCGTAGTTCTGGCAAGCAGCCTACCATTGTGACTATGTTTTCCAAAGGGTGAGTAAGATAGTGTGTAACACTTGGTGTGCCTTTTTCCTTTTGATATGTTTTTGTTGCTGCTTCTATGTCTTATTTATTAACTTTCTCATTGGCCTTCATTTCTCCATCTTACTATGATTGCCACATTTCCATTTCCACTGAGGTATTAGAGCTGAGCACTGAACAGACTGTGATCATGTATGTGTGTACATACAGCTGTATTGGGGAGGTGATAGTCCTGACCAGAAAGGAGCAAGTTATAGCATTCTGACAGAAAGCAGTGGAGCAGATTATAGGATTCTTACAGAAAGCAGCAGACTTTCCTGGGGCAAGAAACAATGCCAAACTTTGGGCAAACTTGACTTTCCTGCAAGTTCTGTGAAAGAGTCTGGGATTGTTTGTTGTCGTAATGTCATGACTCCCAAAAGGTTGGAGAACTGAAGAACTGGGATGGGGGTTGGGACTTGCAGTCTAAAAAGTAACTTTTCCAAGCTATGATCAAAACCCTTGTCAGGGATCACAGTTGACCTTGCAGGTCCTGTTTTCAGAGTTGGCCTTTGGATAGGTTGTGCCAGTAATATGCTTTGGAAGAAGTGAGTTCAAATCAAATGTCGACACATCCATGGCTGTCCGTTACATGGTGTTCATGCTAAGCGTGCTTTGCACAATTGAAAGCAATTAAGTGTTCCCTAGCTTTTCCCCCTGATCTTGAGTACATTGAACAATTTTTGAAGTAACTTTCCCTAAGAAATCCATATTATGATTGATCACAATAGGTCCAATAAACGCAAATCTGATGAGGTAAATGGAGAACTGAAACAAGAGACCAGCATGGAGAATGAGGAAGAAGAAGAGGAGGAACAGCTTGGAGAGAAGGTATCATGTGGATGCTGAGTATTTTACAATACTTTGCCTTTTCCTTTCCTTCTTTTTTAATGTTTGAAATATGGATGCAAAACTTAGAATACTTTTGGGTGATGTGTATGGCAAAACTGATCTATGGCTTTAGTGTTTCTGTATTGCCCTGGAGGAGGGATGTATTGATACTTGGCAGGATATGTACTTTGCATCCATGAGAATCAAATTTTCACCTTCTTTTTAAAGAAAGAGAAAAAGCTGGGGGCTTCTCAACACTGTTTGTCTTCCATTTCCCTCTCAAGGAACAAGATGAGAAAAGGATCAAAACAGAAACCAAAGAAGGGTAAGTATTGCTAGCTGGGAACTTGATGTCTGAGAACTTTCCTTTTTGTGCATTTTCCTAGCATGGAATATAACAGTTTGAGGCAGTAAACAAAAACATGAACTTATTTCAGGGGTTTTTTTCCTCCCTCTTCCTTTGAGAACACAGATAAGGCCAGAACAGGGAAATGAAGGCCACTTAGGGTAATCAAATTCAAAAGAGGGCAAGGCTTCTGTACTTCTAGTAGTTGTGTAGAAGAGTTACCCTCACCATATGCGAGCTACATCTGCTGAATTTTGAATGGTACAGGAGCCTTGTTCTCCTTTACATCTAGCCACCTCACAGTCATTTATTTATCTTACCAGCACCAGTAAATTCATTAATATCAACCACAATTTATGAGGGAGGAGACAATTAATAAAGGCTAGATTTTCTGTTTGTGTGTGTTAAAACCACAGGGTATTTCTTGGTAAAAATGATCATAATTGCCTAGAGAAAGTGTTGGAGAAAGTCTTTGTTACTGTAATATTTGGCAGTGATACTGTACTACACTTCTCTGTATCAAAGGGGCAAGGAATTAGAAACTAAGCCAATTTATCTGCTCTCTCGATCTTGGATGGTCGTGTTTGGGCAAAGAGTGAACCAAGATTAGCTTCAGATCATTAGTTAGAGGTGACATCGTACTAGAGTTGGCTCTGAAAAAAAAAGGGAGAAAATTCACATGTAGGAGTGTATAACCATGATTTCTTAAACATGGTTAATAGTCAGAAAACACTGCAGTTATCTCAGGCCAGAAAAGCTGATAGTCTCTTCAGGTATGTTAGTTTGATTAAAAGTTCAGTGATAAATATCTGGTGATATTGACTGCTATTTGGCCCAGCACTTAATTCTTATCACTTAAAACTTGTGTTAAAAAATATGAGATGTTTGGTTGTAATGATCAGCCTTTGTCCCACTTTGGAGGATGTAAAATGGCTAGAAATCTGCCTCCTTGCACAACTCTTTGAACATGAAAGCTGCTTTGTACATGAAAGTGAGAGATATTGCGTGTGTATTATTTATTTAGAAGATTTATATCTTGCCTTTTGGCTACTAGAGTCCCCAAAGTATCTGACAATACAAATGAAAAACACATACAACCAGATCACAGTTCCCTTCTACTTTAATTTTGGGTATCAGAATTAAAGACTAAAAGTTTTCAGAATCTCCGTATCCAATAGCTTAAATAATAATATTCTTGCAACAACTTATCTTACTGTTGAGTGGGTTGTTTGTATATTGGCTTTTGTTGGGTTTTTTCCCCTAGATCTGAGATAAAAGAAGAAGCAATCCAGGTTAAAACTGTTCCACCTGTTAAAGTAAGTAGTTATTTTTACATTTTGTTTTGATTTGCATTTTGAAAATCTGGGTAGAAGTAGGAGCATTTCTGATGCAGCCTCCTCCCCCAATGGATTGGAGTATGAGCAGTTGAAAAACAGACTTTTCTCTAATTTTTCAAAGCATAGATTTGCAGAGTAGGCATAAGTGCAAGACTTCAAAGTAGAGAAAAAGCAGATCAAATATATCTCTAGAGCTTTGCTCTGGTCTTCATTTTTTAGCTTCTGTTTCCTGTCTGTAAAAACAGTGTACTGGTGTACCTTACTGGGTAGTTTTTGAAGAAGTTTAAGAAATGTAGTTAAGCAGCTTCTGTATTAGAAGAACCCTATAAACATGATGGGTAAAATGAAACTGAATGTAAGAACTGGATTGGTGTGGTTGTACCATCTCCTCTCGGAGAGTAAACTGGCAAGCACCTATTCTTACAGGTATTGCAGATGTTAGTGTTTGGGAATACTTGACAAATGTCTGTTCAGGCTGGACTGTGAAAGTCCCTGTTGTTGTTGTTTGTTGTTGTTGTTGTTGTGTGCCTTCAGTTTGTTTCTGACTTATGTTGACCCTAAGGCAAACCTACCACTGGCTTTTCTGGAGGCTGATGTGTGTGATGTACCCAAGATCACCCAGTAGGTTTCCATGGCTGAGTGGGGAATTGAACCCAGGTCTTCAGGTTCAGAGTCCAGTACTCAGACTACTGCACCACACTGTCCCCATAGCTGAGGCAAAATCATTTTATGATCTGAGGCAAAGGACAAAATGATGCTCTTCCCCATCTAACATACTGAAGCCAGCTGAACAGGCAGTTGATTCTTTCACACTGGAATGGTATCTACCCTCTTGATAGATGAGGCAGCAGGCTAGCTTTGGGGTCCCAGAACAGCTCCTGTGGCATATGTACTACTGCCCTCCAACCATGTTGAACAGGCCAGGGGCTACTGCTGCTCTGCTGGAATTTGTTGCCTGAGACAGGTGTCCCAGCTAACCATGAACTTGGTTGTTTGGAAGTGATTTTAGAATATTTAGAATATTTTGTTATTTTTGGAATGATTAACTTCGTAAGCTGCCTGAAAAATATTTTGTACTGAAGATTTACTGTCATTATACAAATATGGGCACAGTTCTATGTCACACAGCAAGCTTTGGGGGAGCTACCTTTTTGGCTCCTGAAGTTAGCTGAACTCGGCATCTAAGCAATGAACTAGTCTTAGACTCTTTTCTGAAACCTATTGAATGTATAAGAATCATAGAATCATAGAAATATAGAGTTGGAAGAGACCACAGGGGCCATCCAGTCCAACCCCCTGCCATGCAGGAACACCCTCAAAGCACTCCCAGCAGATGGCCATCCAGCCTCTGCTTAAAAACCTCCAAAGAAGGAGATTTCACCACACTCCGAGGCAGCATATTCCACTGCCAGACAGCCCTGACCATTGGGAAATTCTTCCTGAGGCTCAGGTGGAATCTCCTTTCCTGCAGCTTGAATCCATTGCTCCTTGTCCTGGTCTCTGGAGCAGCGGTAAACAAGCCCTCTCCCCACTCTACATGGCATCCCTTCAGATATTTAAACATGGCTATCATGTCCCCTCTTAACCTTCTCTTCTGCAGACTAAACATACCCAGCTCTCTAAGTCTATCCTCATAGGGCATGTCTTCCAGGCCTCTCACCATTTTGGTCGCCCTCCTCTGGACTTGCTCCAGCTTGACCATGTCCTTCTTGAATTGGGGTGCCCAGAACTGGACACACTATTCAAGATGAGGCCTAACCAAAGCAGAGTAGAGTGGTACCAGTACCTCCCTCAATCTAGACACCATACTCCTATTGATGCAGCCGAGAATTGCATTGGCTTTCTTGGCTGCTGCATCACACTGCTGACTCATGTTCAGCTTGTGGTCTATGAAGACTCCTAGATCCCTTTCGCACATACTGCTATCCAGCCACGTGTCCCCCATCCTATATTTTTGTATTCTTTTTTTTAATTGTTTAAAAAATGTTTGATATCATCCTGTCTTGTCCCTTAGTGATTTCCCTGACTTCAAATATCTGCCTCCTTTAAGTTTGATGCAATATTCCCTAAGTATGGGAGCTAAAAATCCTTTGAGTTACCCACCTAAATAGTGAGGAATTATTTAAAAAAAAATCCCCTTTTTGCTCATGAAATGTCAATTAGATGCCTGTTTTAACTTGCCTAACAGAAGGATGGTTGTGTTCTGAGGAGGAACAACTGGTTCTCTGTGAGAACAATCTTTCAGTGTAAATGAATAATTAAAACATAATTAAAAACTGACTTTGGCATAAGTATGTCAATAAATGGGAAGTTTTGTCAGCCTCATAAATTGAGTTGTCTTGGTCTTTCTGCATTAAAACAGGGAGGAGCACAAGGTTTAATCCTCCATAAATCAGTAGACCCCAGCTCCCAGCATTCTTCACCATTGGCTTCACTGGGTGGTGAGGAATGCTGGAGTTGAAGTCCACCAGCAACTAGAGGGCTGCAGTTTGCCACTTTTGCATGAAAACATAGCAAGGACTGGGGGAGGGGGCGGGGAGTGCAACCTTCCTCTTTCTGTATAGTTTAGCAATTGCTACATTTGCACTAAAACTATTGCCTTAATCACATGCAACAAAAAATATTTTAGGACAGATTCCCCATCAAAATGGAGTATTTCCAGTGTGGTTCTCAATTCTGAATGAATAGTCTGGGATGATATATCCCTCTTGTGTCTTTCCTTTTCAGACCACCCCTCCCAAGTGTGCGGAATGCCGACAATACCTGGACGACCCTGACCTCAAGTTCTTCCAGGGGGATCCTGACAACGCAGTAAGTCAGTGGACCTTTTGCAACCAAAGGAGAGGAATGCTGTCTCAGTCATTGTGGGTGCCCCTGGAATAAAGACAAAACATTCTGTCTTTCCAGCTAGATGAGCCAGAGATGCTGACTGACGAACGCCTGTCCATCTTTGATGCCAACGAAGATGGCTTTGAGAGTTATGATGACCTGCCCCAACACAAAGTGACATCCTTCAGGTGAGGCTTCCTGCAGAGTCAGGCTGGAGGGGAGTCAGGAGGAGTGACTGTTGGAAGGCAAGCATTGCCTGGGGCTTTCTCCGTGTTGCTCTGTCAAGTCTCCAAATGGGCTTCTGCAAGCAGCAGTAGCAGCACAATGAAGGAGCTGCTCAGTTCTGTCTCTAAGTGCAGAGAACAGCCAAGCAAAGAGGGTGGGTGGCAGAGAAAAGTGATAAGCCCAGCAGAGCAAATAGCTTTCCTGCTCAAAAACTTTCAGTGTCCATTTGCTCTACTGTTGGTGTAATTGAAGGCCCATAAGTTTTAAATGCTGCTTTTCAGATTACAGTCCAGTGGTATGGCTCCCCCAGTACAGCTGGGGAACTGGAGTGGCTGGGCAGTTTGTATATAACAGAGCTTGAGAAAGTCAGGGATTTTTTTCCTTCCTTCATTTCCTGGGATCTTCCAACTGGCATGGCTGTGTCTGGGCCAATGTGAAAGCTCTAGCTGAAAAAAATAACATTTCCCAGCTTTGGTCTGTAGTGGTTGGCATGTAAAAACACAAAGCAGTACATAGTTAAAGTTCTTTTTCTTGCGTAGTTCTGTACCTGGATGAATGTATCTATTCTTAGAGCTAGAGAGGTGATTTCACTTTACAACAACAAAAAAGGAGCAGTTGTTGTGTCTTCCTTGCTCTAACGAGAGATGTTAAAGATGCAGGAAAGGCCTTCAGTCTGGGACTCTGCTTGTGCCAGCAGGGGCAGATGGACATTTGCTTAGTGGCGTATGGCATCCCTCCAGTGGAAGTCAGACCTTTACTAAAAGTACAAGGTTGTATTGTTGCATCATGGTCGGATTCTCAGAGGTATTCTGGAGGAGGAGACTCTGTTTGTGCCCCCAAGCAGCTTTACTACCGCCATTTGATCCTGCCCTCTCTTCTTGCTATCATCACTTTCCCTTACCCCCTCCTCCCAATAGCAACAAAAGCATGGATTCTTGGTTAGCATACATTTTGTTAATTTCTTTACTTAATATTGGAGTGGGAATCTGTGCTCTCTCAAGGTCATTTGTATGGCTTTCAGATTGCTGGGAGAAGATCCCCATCACCATGAAAACAGAGTGAGTGCAGTGGGATTTCCCTTAGATTGAGCTATAATGTGCCAATCAAAATTGGTAAGGGCACTCATGGTTCTGCCACCATTTTTGCTTCTACAGTCAGCCATGACTCCAGGGGGGTCCTCAAGATCAGCAGGTTATCCCAGCCAAAATATTTTATCCTATCTAGATTACATTTCATGTTAGCTGACTTGCAGTGTGTGAACAGCTCTGTCTGTGTTAATGGGATGCTGGAGCAATGTGTTAGACTCAAAGATCAAAGACCCTGCAACTGTCTCCTTCTCTGTATAGTGTCTATGATCGAAAAGGCCACCTGTGTCCATTTGATACTGGTCTCATAGAAAGGAATATTGAACTGTACTTCAGTGGTGTTGTGAAGCCAATCTACGATGATAACCCTTGCCTGGATGGTATGTATGAACTTTCTCTAGGACATCCTTGTTTCAGCTCCCAGGGAATTTGAATTACATACTGTTGTCTGTTCATTCTTTTGGCAGCTTGCATTGCAAGCTGGTTGTCTAGGCTTGCAACAAGTTGAGAAATTTAAAAAAAAAAATCTGCTAGCTGTTCGTTCTTGTACTTCCAGATGGCTGAAGTTAACAGATGGAGTTCTGATCGTCAGCTGTTTTGGGAAGAGTTTACCTTATTGTAGCATTCACCATCAGTATAAATATTAATGTCAAATAGTCCTAATATTAAATGTGTACCTCTTTGTGTCCAAAGGGTGTAGCAGCTGGGCAGGGGTGGGGGAAAACAAAATGAGGACATTGCTATCCTAAATAAGAATTCTGTCCCCTTGAAATGAATTTTTTCTTCGTTTCTCAAATTTCTGGCGTTGCAGTAGTTTCAAAGTTCAGTTGAGCATTTAGAAACACAGTTTAGGCATCCAGAGGAAATGGGCAGACACAGTTTCCAAGGGAATGTGAACAGAGCTAATTAAAGAACCTTAGACTTCTCTATTAGCAGTGGGAGAAATTTGGAGACTGAAGGGAAATTTCATGAGGGGATTCTTACTGGGCCCTGATCCTACCAATCACCATTGCTAGTCCCCTGTTGTGTCCACTTGTCATGAACTTGATTTCCGATTGGGCCTTTCACATTCAGCAAGCTGTTATACCATAACAGATAGTACAAAGAACAGTTCAGGAATTACAGAACCCTTTACTCCAAAGAGAAAAGTTAAAGGGACACTAATGGTATGGTTTCCTATTGCTTTACTAAGAGATGATAGCTGCTCTTTAATTGGGGAAATATTGTGTTCCCTTAGACTAAGAATTCCAGAATTTCATCCTAAACATAGATAAAAAATATTTGGGGCTTCCAAAAACAAGACAAAACTGTACGAGTTGGAAGAACTCCCACTCATGTCCAAATTGGCTTTTTGAAATTGGTGGAAGAAGAGGGAAGCTTTCGTAGTCTGAGTTTTCAGGCTTGTAGGAAAAGCAAAGATCCTCAAGTCAAGGATGGCTGTGTTATTCTGCAGGCCTCTGCTGTGGCTATTTAAGCAACTTCCAAGTATGCATGTTTGGTGATGCTAATCTAAGAAGGAACAGAGATGCCTGAACCTTCTCTCCGTTCCTGTTTGTTGATTCAGGTGGTGTCCGAGCCCGCAAAATGGGCCCCATCAATGCGTGGTGGATCACTGGTTTTGATGGAGGGGAGAAGGCGCTGATCGGCTTTACTACAGGTAAATTCCTAAGAACATTTTGCAAACGCCACTGGCAAAAGTTGTTCTAATGATTATGATTATTTTATTTATTTGTGTCTCACCTTTTTCCCAGCCCTGAGACTGATGATGGCTTACAAAAATTAGAACAAATAAACCAAATAATTAAACTGTTAATAGAATTAAAAGCAATTGAAAACATGTTCATATAGACAACACAACGTATTATTAAAAGCCTCTTTCTCCATCACCAATCAGTTCTCAAATGCCTACTGAAATTAAAAAAAAAATCTTCACCTGCCTACAGAAAGGTAATGAAGACACCAATCTAGTCTTCCTAGGAAAAAGGTCCAGAGCTTGGGGGCAACCACTAAGAAGGCCCTTGGTGAAATAATAATGGACTAGGAGCCCCAGCCAATTCTGTTTCCCTCACATGATACACTCAAAGAGTGTGGTCAGGAGGGAGAGGAGAGATATAACGGGATGCCAGCCAGCTTCTTTCCCGTGGATATGATTGAGTTTGGCTTAATCATCCCATTCTTCCCCCAGTACCTGCTGTTGCATACTTTCATTCTGGGCTCTGTTTGCATTCTGTGCAGAGTAAAGTACATCTGTACCACAGTTAATGAAATAGTTGCATTCCTGGACTTTGCTTGTTCAACAGAAACTTTGGTATAAGAGGTAGAAATAGTATGGTAATATAGGGATAGGTTCCTACACCACAAAAAAAGAAGAGCAGTTCAGTGTGTTTCAGCCAACTTTTTATGCACATTTGAAATGAAACAGTCAAGTCAGATAAGCCTTGCGTAAGTAAACAAAATTGTTTTGAATCTTCTAGAGAACACTTGAAAGCTTCTTACAAATTGCTTCCTGGAATTTTTTTTTCTTTTAATATCCTCCACTTTTCTTACGGTTTCTATTTGGGGACAAAACTTATAGATCTGTGCTTTTTCAGCATTCCAGCTGGCAGTGATGTAGACTTGAGTTGACTGACTTAACTCACTTTAGTGACTCAACTCGTACTCAACTCAGCAATAAATAATGCAATGACTCGACTCAAGACGTGTATATTTTTAATGACTGATTTGCGGCCCTTGACTCAGTAATGTAACATGTTCATCCAGAAACCAGCTTTCCACAGTGCTTCCATCTCTTCTTGCCTACTGGTCACATGACAGTCTGTCTCAAGCTGCAAGCATGGGCACATTTCTCAGAGGGGAACAGCATAGAATCATAGAAATGTAGAGTTGGAAGAGACCACACAGGCCATCCAGTCCAACCCCCTGCCATGCAGGAACACTCTCAAAGCACTCCCAACAGATGGCCATCCAGCCTCTGCTTAAAAATCTCCAAAGCAGGAGACTCCACTACACTCCGAGGCAGCATATTCCACTGCCGGACAGCCCTGACCATCAGGAAGTTCTTCCTGAGGTTCAGGTGGAATCTCCTTTCCTGCAGCTTGAATCCATTGCTCCTTGTCCTGGTCTCTGGAGCAGCAGAAAACAACCCCACTTCCTCCTCTACATGGCATCCCTTCAAATATTTACACATGGCTATCATGTCCCCTCTTAACCTTCTCTTCTGCAGGCTAAACATACCCAGCTCTCTAAGTCTATCCTCATAGGGCATGGCTTCCAGGCCTTTCACCATTTTGGTCGCCCCCTCTGGACTTGCTCCAGCTTGACCATGTCCTTCTTGAATTGGGGTGCCCAGAACTGGACACAGTATTCAAGATGAGGCCTAACCAAAGCAGAGTAGAGTGGTACCAGTACCTCCCTCGATCTAGACACCATACTCCTATTGATGCAACCGAGAATTGCATTGGCTTTCTTGGCTGCCGCATCACACTGCTGACTCATGTTCAGCTTGTGGTCTATGAAGACTCCTAGATCCCTTTCACATGTACTGCTATCCAGCCACGTGTCCCCCATCCTATATTTCTGTATTCCATTTTTTCTACCTAAGTGTAGGACCTTACACTTCTCTCTGTTGAATTTCATTTTGTTAGCCTTGGCCCAGCTCTCCAATCTATCCAGGTCATTTTGAATTTTGATCCTGTCCTCTGGCATATTAGCAACCCCTCCCAATTTGGTGTCATCTGCAAATTTGATGAGCATGCCCTCTATTCCTTCATCCAAGTCGTTGATAAAAATATTGAAAGGCACTGGGCCCAGGATGGAACGCTGTGGCACCCCGCTAGTCACTTCTCTCCAGGATGAGAAGCAGCCATTCGTGATCACCCTTTGGGTTCGGTCGGTCAACCAGTTACAACTAACAGTAGCCTTGTCCAGCCCACATTTTACTAGTTTCTTTGCAAGAATGTCATGGGGAACTTTGTCAAAGGCCTTAGTGAAATCAAGATATGCTACATCCACAGCATTCCCTTCATCTATCAAGCTAGTAACTCTATCATAAAAAGAGATAAGATTAGTCTGGCATGACTTATTTTTGAGAAATCCGTGTTGATTTCTCGTGATTACCGCCTTGCTTTCTAAGTGATTAGAAACTGACTGCTTAATGATCTGCTCCAGGATCTTCCCGGGTACTGATGTCAGGCTGACTGAGCAATAATTATTTGGGTCCTCTTTTTTTCCCTTCTTGAAGATGGGGACAACATTTGCTCTCTTCCAGTCTACTGGAACTTCTCCTGTCCTTCAAGATTTCTCAAAGATTATAGCAAGCGGTTCCGAAATGACCTCTGCCAGCTCTTTTAGGCAATGGATTTCAGGTCTGCTCAGCAGCCTGTCCCCTCTGCATATCAGAGGAACCTTCTAAAACTTTTCTTAAGAGCAGAAGACAAGACTCACCACCAGAGTGTGAGGTGCATTTCTTAGAGGGAACAGCTAATGTGTTAGGCAACAGACTTGAGGAGGAAGGATCCTTCTTTCTAAAGCTTTTGAAGCTTCAGGACTGGGGAGTAAGAAGGATCCTATTATTCCCCACTTCTGAAAAACCCTCCAGCTTTAGAAATGGGAAGTAGGAAGGATTCTGTTCCCCACTTCCGAAGCTGTAGAAGGCAAAATTGCAAATGTGGAGGGCCAACTTTGCTTAAATTGTTAAAACTGACTTAATTCAGCTCTATCCAGAAGTTCTAGAATATAGGTATAAATTTGGCTCCCAGATTTCAGACGACTTGAGACTTGGCATAAAAGACTTAAATGCAACACTGTCAGCTGGTGAGGCAGGCTAATCTGATTTCCCTTTTTTCTGTCTATTTTGCTCTTTAAACATGCTCAGTAAGTAATTCTGAAGGCAGTTGTTCACCTTGCCTGTTGTTCACATGCACATATAGCTACAGTAAAATCATCAAAAGCAGAGTACCATTCTTTCCCAGGTCAAACTTTATTGCATCGTTTACTACACAGTTGCTGCTGAGACCCAACACAGAAACTCTGTCTTTCTCCAGCCTTTCTTTTTCACTATCTTCCCAATGCCAGTGCTGCAAAACAAAATAACAACAAACCTTTGAGCTAGACAGCAGATAAGAAAGCTGGGTTGTGCTCCTGTTAAAGGGCTTTGTGGAAATTTGCACTTCTCTCTTTCTCTCTCATTCTCCTTTGCGCTTGCTCGCTCGCCCTCTCTCTCTCTCTCTCTCTCTCTCTCTCTCTCATATATCTGGCTCTTGTTAGCTTCCACTGGGAGGGGGAATGCAAAGATGTCCTGTTAGAATTGAAGGGCTGGACTAGATGAATGCTTTGGTGTGATTTTTGAAAGCAATCCTTCTGTTTGTAAGTGGCCCATGACTAAATTGATTATCATCCAGTAGTTCATGGAAGACCTTGGAAAAGTTAATTTTCTGGGCCACAACTCATAGTGCCCACCAGGCATGTGTTACTGGCAGCTGTAGTCAAAATAAATGGTGTTTCTAAGCTCTGATTCAAGGCTAAGCATATGTTTCTACCTGAGACACATTCACTGGGACACGGCTTTGCATTGACTTCCAGCTTTTGCGGATTACATCCTGATGGAACCGAGTGAGGAATATGCCCCCATCTTTGCCCTGATGCAGGAAAAGATCTACATGAGCAAAATTGTTGTTGAATTCTTGCAAAACAACCCCGATGTCAGCTATGAGGATTTGCTGAACAAGATAGAGGTTAGTTGGGACAGACCAGGGGAACAGTGGCTATATGTAAGAGAGGGAATCTAGCCAGCCAGCCAAGCCTTAATATAGAGATGGTTCTGAGAGGGTATGTTGTAGTTCTGAGAAGTTCTGAAAGAGAGATTTGGTTTTTCTAGCTATCTTTTTCTAGAATGGAAAAATTTGGTTTGGATGGGGATAGAAAGGTCAAGTGTCTTTATTCCCTACCTACATCAGAAAAGTCACATAACTCAGTGGTAGAGAGTATACTTTTAGTCCGATCATCTCTACTGAATAAATGATACTTTGGCTTCAGCTGTCTATGATCTTATACACAACTTTGTTGTCAGTAAGGTAGAACAGAAAATATTTTTTTACCAATTTTTTTCTGTTTTTAAAAACATTTTCATAAGATAAATTAGCAGCATAATGGACAAGATACCAATGAAACTTCAAAGTTGTAAATCAGGTCTCCTAAGGCTCATCATGGCTTTAGCTAGAAATAATAGATTTATGTATTAAAAAACAACTTTATTTTGGAGTGCTAACTTAACAGTGCTTCTTCTTCGCGGTCTCTGTGCCTCACGCAGTGGGAATCTTCACGCATGTGCAGTAGTGTTTCGGAAAGTTCCAGAGCTGAGCAGCTTGGCAGGAACCCCTCCCCCACTTGGTACAACTGTGCTATCAACCTGTCAGGTTTAAAATATTTGCAGTTATACCAATAAAAATAATATCCAAGTAAGGTTTTGAATTGCTTGAATTTAAAGCACTCAAACTCAGTGGCAGTTTGACTTTTGAGTAGATGTACATAGGGTTATCCTGTAAGTACTTCCTGAGTTACTATATTCTGATTAAATTAACTTCAGTTACTTCAGGATAATGGAGAAAAAAACTCTGAGACATTTTCCTCTAAGAAACTGGAGGCAGTATGTATTTTTTCCATCTCCCACTCCTATATTTATATCCTTAACAACAGTCCTTTCCAATAAGTGAGATTGAGAGGATTTTCCTATGAGCTCTATGGCTGAATGGGGATTTAAGTCTTATTTTTTCCAGTACAAGTTAGATGCCCTAGCTCAGCTGTGGGGAATCTCTAAATGTTTTGCCCTGCAACTTCTATCAGCCATTGTAGCTTCACAAGTGGTAATAGGTTCATGGGAACTGTAGGGCAAAAACACCTGAAGCCCCCCAAATTTCTTGATTGTGCTATACATCCTGAAGCAGACTTCCTTTCAGAATGACTGAGCAACCACTTTTGAACAACAGGAAGCTGAGAAAATGGATGAAACCTATGTTGCGGGATCTTCTGTTCTTGTTCTAAACTCTCTCTCAAGCTATCAGTGTACAAGGATAAGAACTGTAACATCCTGTAATTCTCTCCAGACAACCGTCCCTCCTGCCGGATTGAACTTCAACCGTTTCACTGAGGATTCCCTCCTCCGGCATGCCCAGTTTGTGGTAGAGCAAGTGGAAAGCTACGATGAAGCAGGAGACAGTGATGAGCCTCCTGTTCTCATCACACCCTGCATGAGAGACCTGATTAAGCTGGCTGGAGTCACTTTGGGAAAAAGGTATGCCATGGCTACAAGGAAGGCCAGCCAGAGAAACCATATCCAAAAATGCCTTTCTCACAACAAATGAGCAATCTCTTATACTGGAAATTGACTTTACTTTGTGAAGGATCAAGTACCGTTGAGTTTGTGTTCTCTGCTTTAAAACAATTATAAAGTTTTGTACCCAGAAAAAGCACAATTCTGAATCTGTATAATCTATGCATGATTGATTTCATGCAGTATATTTTCATAATTCCTCTGCCACTGTCTGTTGCAGGTAGAAAAAAAGTTAC
Organism: Iguana delicatissima; assembly: GCA_948472985.1. Lineage (NCBI taxonomy): Eukaryota > Metazoa > Chordata > Lepidosauria > Squamata > Iguanidae > Iguana > Iguana delicatissima. Next base: position 48,051 of record CAOKZL010001868.1, on the reverse strand, counting down.
ATCGTGCTGATGCCCTAACCCAAGCTACTAAAAGGTCATATTTAGCCACCTGAGTGACTTTTGAAATTCCAGTAAACCTTGTCTTTAGATCTGTGGAGTATGTCTTCACAGCCACAAGGACTAGAAGCTTGTGAAGTTTTTTTTTTTAAGAAAAGTTATCAGGAAAGAGAGTATACCCCAAATAAAGTCATTACCGTGGTGTAATAAACAGAAAGAGTACATATTGATCTTCAGTCTGTTTGGGAAATAAGGATTCACTTAGCTTTTTCTAAAGAGCTCTCAGGGCAGACAAAGTGTAGTTCTGGGGCTTCATGCAGCAACTCATCATAGCTGAGTTTGCAACCCCTCCAGACTGCTTGGAGTGCTATTTTTCTAGCCATTAAAGCAGGGGGATTGCTCTTTTTGAAGCCTCCAGGAGCAGCTCTTTACCTTTTAAATAGATTACAGCCGTATTGCACTATTCAACGTTGTAAAGGTACCATTTTTAAACAAACAAATGGATTTCTGGTTGCCTCCTGTTTGTTTTTTGGCAGGTCACGTCAAGGCTAACCTTTCTTAGGGTAATATCAAGTGTTATGAAGGGGGCTACAAGAAGACCTCTGTCCTTCTGAGTATCTGGAACTGACAAAATTCCACCAGAAGCTTTAGTCCTGGATAGCTATGTAAACACTGAGATGTTCTTGTCACAGAAATCTCTTGCTATTCTTCGTGAGCCTGCCCAGAAGTAGTTTCTTACCTGAGGGGGCAAACCTCTACATGACTGTGGGCTGCAGATCTTTGGAGTTAGTCAACAACTCATGTGATGGGATGCTCTTTTGTGTAGACTGCCCCCTTTATTTAGCTTAATGGTGGACAGCTGGAAGGTCTGGATGAATCATAGCTATCCATTTTTTTTTACAACCACCATCATCTTAGATATGTCCAGGCCTTCAAAACATGTGGGCCTGCCCTATCCCATAATAATGGAATTCATCCCCCTTGAAGACTTCTGAGTACACTTGTCCATTTTTTGCTTGATTTTTTTTCAGCAATAGCAAAGATTCCTGTGAGCAACACTGTCTTCAGTTTGGTGGGATACACAAATTCCCATCTCTGGGAATTCCAGCTTAGCCCTTTCTCTAGGGCTGGGTAATGGAGAAGGAAGGCATGTCTTCTGGGTATGAGGATTGGTTTTTTTTTTGGATGGAGGAGCACTTTAAGTCCCAACATTGACCTGCTTCCACACTTCGAAGTAGCACAGCCTTAAGGGTGCCCCCTCATCATCATTACAGGATAGCATTTGACAAAGGCTTTGGAACAAAGGGAGCTCCCTTATGTTGAGCCTGGCCACTAGTTCTACTAGCTCTCCAAAGCATTAGGTGGGATAGTTTTCCACCCAGAAGTACCCATTGATGCTGGAGTACCACATTTAGCCAACGCATGAGTTTGAACACAGGGGTAGCTTCCTTCACAGATCAGTTATGTGAAGAGACCTTCTCAGGGAACTAGCTTTCCCCTGTTCACATGCGGATAGAATACTGTAGCCCAGCCTGGGGTCTTAGATGTTTTGGATTACTTTTCCCAGCATTCCTGGCTGTGCAAAATGCTGCCTGAGGTTGAAGGGAGCTGAAGTCCAAAAAAGGCCAGGGACTTTGAATATCTAGTTGAGGAAGGTTGTTACAGTGCATTTGACACAAAGAAGTGAGAACTTGTATTGTCTCAATGCTGTTTCACCCAGCCACATTGAACAATTGTGTAGTTTGATCAAAGCAGTTTCCTTCTTCCAGGCGAGCAGCCAGAAGGCAGGCCATCAGGCACCCCACCAAGATTGACAAAGAGAAAGGCCCCACCAAGGCCACCACCACCAAACTGGTCTACTTGATCTTTGACACTTTCTTCTCTGAGCAAATAGAGAAGACTGAAAAGGAGGAAGACAAGGAGAATGCTACAAAGCGCAGACGCTGTGGTGTCTGTGAGGTAACTGTACAGTGGGGCTATACTGCTGGCCGAAGCCCTCTTTTTCTGCCAGCAGTGGTGGGTGGGTGGCTGGGTGCATTTAAATGACCAACCCCAGGATTCAGGATGAGAAGCTTGAGTGTCTTCCATGGCTTCTTTATCACCTCTTCCCTATTTCCTTCCTGCTTTATGGATTCTTTTTAATTATTTATTTTTGCTACCATAATACATAGTGCTGGAAGCATTCCCAGATTTTGCAAGCTTTTCTGGTTTTCTGCTGTAGAATGGAAAAGACAAATGAAGGTGGATCCTTAACAGATTCCATTTGTTGGAAGCAAGGAAAGTGGGAGGAGACCCAGATGATGAACTTGTTCCTTACTCTTTGTTCCCTGTTTTTCCATCATCTCATGGAAAACAAAAGGAGAGCCTCTCAGTCTCCAAATTTCTGTATAACTTTATCAAAGAATGTTTTTTTTAAAGAGTGTTTTACCTGTCAAAATGGGTATGGAGTTAGACTTTCTTTTCCAAGAGGAAAGTAATGGAAAAGAAAACAGAAGTAGTGTTAAAAAAAAAAGATGTTTGTAGTAGATTTATATGGAAAATGAGTCCTGAGAAAGTACTTAGAATATGTGTCTTGTTTTTCTAATGCCCTCTCTAAAATGTGAGGGGATATACCAGACCTTCAAAGTGACTATTCCTGTTCTTTTGCTTATCATATTCGTCTCTCGTTCTGCGTGTGTGTGTGTGAGAGAGAGAGAGATGGGGGGAAGATGTGTGATAACCCTTTGCTTCTGGGTTCCTTTTTGTCTTATAAAAACATAAAAAAAACAATAAATATCTTACATTTTTAATACACTTGTTAAACTGCCTCGAGAACTATTAGGCAGTCTAAACATAATAAATGCATACAATAATTTTCCTCTATTAAATCCTCCATTCTTCTATTAAATATCTCTCCATAGTACAGAGTAGGCAACATTTGCCCTACGGACTACATATGGCTCCCCAGTCAATTTGTATTCCTCAGGCCCCTCTGAGAGTCAGCATGGTGGCCTGGGCCTTCCAGAGACCAGGCTTCAAATCTTTGCTCAGCCATGGAGACCCGCTGGGTGAGCTGTCAGCCTAAGAGAAAGGCAATGGGAAATGTCCTATGAAGAAATCTTGCCAAAGAGCCCTGTGATAGGTTTGCCTTAGGGTCACCGTAAGTCAAAAAGGATTTGAAAGCACACAGTAAGAACAACAGCAGGCCCCTCAGTGTCAGGAGCAGACCAGGAAATTCAGAAGTGGTGTTTGCTCTCTAATGGCAGTACTAGGGAATTACAATCCACGATGGTTTGTGAAGCAAAAAAATGACCTCAGGGCCTAGCAGAGCTCTCCACCCCTGCCTTTACGGTATTTTTTTGTTTGTTTGTTTACTGTTTGAGGCTTTTATTTTGTACTGGACGGTTCCCTCCCTTTACTGGACTGCTGTTTTTTTCATTTCAGGGACTAACTATTGTGGGCTATTTACTATTGGCCACTGGCAGCAGATGCGTCAGCACATACTGTTTCTTATCAGTTTGCTGTGCCATCTTTCTAGCAGAGCTGGACTGTGAAACATGCTTCTGGCCTTCTAGTACCAGCACCCAATTTCCTTGTGACGTAGCCTCTCGTTTGAAGTGTCATCTGGCACCTGTTGGGCTACACATGAATCTGTTGACTCAGCTCCTTGCTTTCCTTTTCCTCTACTTCTCTTTCCAGGTTTGCCAGCAGCCAGAGTGTGGCAAATGCAAAGCTTGCCAGGATATGGTTAAATTTGGCGGCAGTGGGAGGTCAAAGCAGGCCTGCTTACATAGAAGGTAATTTTGAACCCTGTCTTGATGCAGAGGCACAGGCACAGGTTTTTGGGACAAGGGGGCTGGGAACAACTTTGTCTCATTAGTGAGCAAGGGGGGGGTGTCCTGAGAAGCTTTGGGCTGAGAGCATATGAACAAGTTTATCCTTGGATCAGTGTACTGTTTTCTTAGATTGATGTGCTGTTAAATAATTTATGTTGGGAAGGAGAAAAGTTGTGGGAAGAATCTGTGGCACTCAATCCTAAGAGAAGCCAGCCAAGTTGGAAGGAAAGACAGATTTTAACCTCTGTTTCAACAGACTCTTGGTGTCAACTGATTATGAGCGAGGTAGTTCATGTGCTGCTAATGACAACAGGCATTTACAGTTTTGTAAGAGAAGGAAGCTGAACAAAATAAATGGGGCATCACATGAAACTGACATAAGACTGATTGAAGAAAGCCTAAACATTAGAAGAAAGCCTGACTGGCAAACTCTAGGCAAATGGATTTTGACCTTTTGTCATTCCTAGAAATAGGCAACTTACTTCTTGTATCCAAAATATCTTACAGGCTGGAAGATTGTACCCAAGTGTATAAAAGTAATCAGTGTCTGTATTACATTTCCATGCGTACTACCAAATATGGTAAAATTCCTGATGTTTTTTGAAATTGTTAATAGAACAGAGATGGACCACTGTGGCCCTCCACAGATTGTTGGACTACAATTTCCATCGTCTGTCACCACTGGTACTGGCTGAGACTGAGTTGCCATCTTTCAGCATCTGGAAGGCTGTGTGTTTCATATCCCTGCCCTAGAAGAGGGTTGGAAATAAGACATGGACCATGGACTCATTCCTGGTTGACACCTATCAGTTTTTGAGATTATTCCAAAGAATGTTAGAGTTGGTAGATTTTTGTCTGATCCAGAAAAGCTGGTTTAGCAGCTCTTATAAATTACATTTTTGTTTAAGGTTTATCCTAAGTATGTATTCCTCCTTCATATAGTTGAAATATCAGTCAGCTGTGAAGATTCTACCCAAGATTGAATTCTGTCCATGCCCTGTCTAGATAAAGTAAAGAATGTTGACTCTTGGCACGGGTTAACATGTGCATCTGGAAGTAATAAGAATTACAAATTTAGGCACTTTCCTTTGTTTTAGCTGTGAGCATCTTTCTTCAGTCCGTCCTCCAGTTTCACATACAGAATTACAAAAATTAGAAACATATAATTCCACTGATATTTAAAAACAAGAGCCAAGTAATATATAAGAGGTGGGGAAATTTTAGATGTTGCTCACATGCAGATTCCTTCTAACATCTGCCATGATGAGACAGATATTGTCAAGTCCTGGAAAAGCGCTGTACAAATGAGATTGAAAAGACAAATTAATCTGCTGATGTAGTCCTGTCAGATGTGTACTGTTGGTGTAATTTGGTTGCAGATACATTGTGGAGTATTAACAACTTGTAGAAGTTGGTGAGGTGGGGAGGGGAAGAGGATGAATTGGCAAAAGCCTTGGATTCTCAATTGCACGTGTATTTTATAACTTTTTAACTTGGCTTCAGGTGCCCCAACCTGGCTGTCAAAGAAGCTGATGAGGATGAAGAAGTAGATGACAACATTCCCGAAGTTCCCTCACCAAAAAAGATGTTGCAAGGAAGGAAGAAGAAGCAAAGCAAGAGCCGGATTTCCTGGGTGGGACACCCTGTCAAGGTAAGTTACCTGTGTGAAAAATGACATGCCTTAAATTAGGTGGAGACAACTGCCTGGGAGCCAAAGTCAATTTTCCCATGAACCGCCCTGTGAGTTGCAGCTCTCTGAAAGCAATCCCAAGTAGCTCCCTTTTCCTCTGCATTCACTCTCAAAATGGCAACAGAAGGTGATGTGACATCACTATCTTGAGAGGAACAGTAGAGAAAAATTTAGGGAATAGTCTTGGCTCATCAGGTCCTTATGGGGATGGAGTGGGTGGTATTTTTGGATGTTTGCATGAATCCAAGGGTTGCAGATTTTTAAATAGAGAATTGGAGGACTGATGATGGTTTCAGAGATTACAAATGTGAGCTTTGTAGGCCACATGCAGCCCATGGCCCATATTTTGCCTGTACCTGCTTTAAACCAACAAGGAAAGAGATACATACAGGGTTCTGTTTTTGATTTATGTAGGCACTGGACTCCCTTGTAGTCTTGTCTTTCACACTTCGTGGTTTTCAAGGATGCTCCTCCTGCTAAATATTTGTTTATTATTTATTTTTTAGTAAATATTTATATCTTGTCCTACATGCCAGAGCCTAGAAATGCTGACCATGCTGACTCAGGGGCTCTGCAAGTTGTAATCAAAATGTTTCCAAGTATCGTCTGTATCAGTGCTTGTCTTGTCTTGATAATGACTCCTTTGTTTGTCTGCAGAGTGATGGCAAGAAGGACTATTACCAGAAGGTGTGCATCGATTCAGAGACACTGCAGATTGGCGACTGTGTTTCTGTCAGTCCTGATGACCCCACAAAGGCTCTCTACCTGGCAAGGTATGTATGAACTTAGAAATGCCTCTCAAAGCCAGTCTTGGTAAGAATGAAGGTGCTTTGATACACAGTAGGACTCCCATATCTCCAGGGGATTGGTTCCGGCCTCCCTGCAGATATTGAAATCTGTGGATAGGAGCGAACACCCTGCCCCCTGCTGATCGAAGTGGCGAGGAGGTGGGATTGTGCTTCCCGCCTCTTTCCTGCCCACTGCCACCGCAATCAGGCCTGGAGCAAGAGGCAGGAGGAGGCGAGGGGTGCGATCACGTGCCTCGCGCCTCTTTTCTGTCCGCCGCCAGGGTGGTTGGGCTGAGGCAAGAGGCAGCAAGGGACACAATCTGGTGCTCCTCGCTTCTCTCCCACCCACTGCCACCACGATGGCGGTGGCGATGGCAGCAATGGAGAGCCAACCACGGATAACTAAAGCAGCGAATAATGAATCCGTGGATAAAGGGGCTGTACTTTAAGTTCAGATTTCCATGCTATCTTAACATGGATAAAGGCTATCCAGAAATTTTCTATAAATCCTGCTTATAATGAGAATGAGAAGGACTTGCTTAATGGGTCCACTGCTATGCCAGGTATGTACAGTTATAAAGTTACTCTCCTGGACTGTAACTCCCAGAATCCCTGCTGAGGGAATCTGGGTGTTACAGTTCAATTCTCCAAGCTCTAGACCTGTCTTTTAAATGTTATTTGCAGGGCTTATTGTGGCCTTGTGTAATTCTTTCACTTGCACAAAACTGAGAATAGATTCCACAATCTGAATTCCTTCCCTCTGCCCAAATGCTTCTGTGTGCACCAACACCTAGCCCTCTTTTCATCAGACCTCTTGAAATAAAGCAAAAAGTTATACTAAGCAGCTGTTGTTCTTTCCTTGACTGAAGTTTGTTCTTGGATCTTAATAAATGGTCACTCTTTCTCTCTTTTCTTTCTTTTCTGTACTCTTGCTCCCCTTCAGAATCACTGCCATGTGGGAAGACGTTACCACCAATGAGCCAATGTTCCATGTTCACTGGTTTTGCCGTGGCACTGACACCGTTCTGGGAGCAACTTCCGACCCACTGGAACTTTTCTTGGTAGATGAGTGTGAGGACATGCAGCTGTCTTACATCCATGGCAAAGTCAATGTCCTCTACAAGGCTCCCTCAGAGAACTGGTCCCTAGAGGTATGCTGAAGAATTTTACTGCTTTCCCATTTGATTCTGCAGTCAGTCCTCTGTCGTCCTAGTAGTTCCACATGTTGCCATGTCAAGCCACTGTTGACAATAACCACAGCTGAACCACCCACCAGGTCTGTGACACTAGTGTGGTGGGGTTGTTAGCTTGTTAGGCTGCAATGTGGGGGATCCAGCTTCTAATCCAACTGAGCTGTGAAACTCACATAGGATGTTAGGAAACTAGCAGAAGGAACAAACAGAGAGTCAGCTGGTGCTTCTGCTGAAGAGATTGTCCAGAAGTCGGTTGCCATTGCAGTTAGCAGGCAACTTGATTCTTACACCATATTAGAACAAACAGGCCTGGTGGTGTCAGCACATGGCATACTATGGTGTTTACCAGAGCCACCCTGCGTCAGAGGGTCATTGTGAGGGTAATGGGGGGAGGGGAAGGCAGGTCATAAATGTAACTAATAAATTCCACTTTAAGTAATTTATCTTACATAATTTTATATATAAAAAGACAGTTTTCACTTAATTGGCTTCCAGACCTGTCACAAAAATTCTCACTAACTAGCTCTACCTCTTCTCTGATTCAAGCTCCCCATGGCTGTCAGCCTCTGCCTGCAAGCTGTATGTGATTCAGCTTTTAACTCCTCTCTCCTCTGCCATTCTCAGATGTTCTGTTTCCTTCCATATAGCTCTAGCAGACCATGCCCTTCATTGTGATTCTGGCTGTAACATAAACAGCAACCTCTTCTATCTCCAAAGCCTATTTGATGGGTTTAAACTAGAGGAAATCTCCATCTGGGTTGCATGAATCTGTGGCTCCCCCTGTGGCACATGCTCCAGTGTCCTCAATGACTTGCAGCTTTAGAACATGGAATGCCAGCAACAGAGCTATTTTACTGTGACCTAGGGCAAGACTGGGGTATATGTGGCCCTCCAGCCCCTTTTGGACTTCAGCACCCATCAGCCAGCATAATCAGTGGTGAGAGATCATGGGAATTAGAATCCAACACCAGGAGGGTCATGCATTCTGCACCCTAATATGGGTTTTCCTTTCACTTTCTACTTCAGAGAGGTACAAGTTTTGTAATTTGTTTCTTGAAGTCCTGTCCATCTGTTGCCATTGAGAATACACTACAGTCATGGAAACTGACAGAAAGGCCTTGATCTGTTAAGGTTCTGGGGATTTGTGTGTGCAGAATTTGGGAAATTTAATTTTTGGGTTTCAACCTTCAGAATCCCACAGCACTTGATCAAGTTGCGCAGGGGATTTTGAGAGTTGTAGTACAAAAGAGGAAATTTCCCAAGTGTGTGTGTGAGAGACTCATAATGAGTGGTTTTGTGTCTTGCTAAAAAGAATCTAACTTCCCACCCAACTTTCTTCCCATAGGGGGGGCTTGACGTGGAGATCAAAATGGTGGAAGATGATGGCAGAACCTATTTCTACCAAATGTGGTATGACCAAGAGTACGCCAGGTTTGAGACTCCACCAAAGATTCAGCCCACTGAGGACAACAAACACAAGTTAGTGTTTGAGACGTAATGGTTTGTGGAAGATGGGGTTAACCCATCCCAAATGCAAACAGTAAACCCCTAGAAATGACTGGTGCTTGATCACTTTGTGGCAGACAGTTTGGGCGTTCTGAGCTGTTCACACTGAACCAAAATCATCTTCTAGGGAGAGTTTTGTCTGAGATTGGGGGTTTTTTCCCCAGTTAAAACCTGGCATCTGCTTCCCTCCTAGGTTCTGCATGAGCTGTATTCGTTTGGATGAGGTGAGGCAGAAGGAAATCCCCAGAGTCTTGGAGCCTCAGGAGGAATCAGAAGGGAAGATGTTCTATTGCATGGCAATGAAAAATGGGGTGCAGTATAGAGTGGGGGATGGAGTTTTCCTCCTCCCAGATGCTTTCCCATTCAGGTTGGTTCTTCAGTTACCTTTGGGGAGTGGGCAAGAGAAGGGATCACTTGATGATGGGGTGTCTCCATGGTGAATAAGGCAAGAATTACAGAATGTGTTGGAGGTGTATGGTGGCACTTTTTAAATGTTTTATCAATAGTATATAATTTTCCAAATATTTTAACACTTAAGTTAGAAGAAAAGCTCCTCCATATTTTGCTTCATTTAAGGTTTCCTATTCTATTATTTTTTTCCCTGTCGTAAGGTATCTGCCGGAGAAATGGTGGAATGCTTCTAGATTTCCAGTATGAAAAGGGCTGAAAGACATGAATAGCAGATTTGGGAGTAAATGCTGGGGCAAGTCTGGACTGGGTAGGATTTAGGCAGGACTATAGCTGAGTAATGAGGGATAATGGAATGATCTATTCAAATGTTCCTTACTTTGTTAAGCTGTATGTGAAGAACTGGAGAGAGAAGGCCAAGGGTTTTAATAAGGGAGGAAGCTCTTGGGATACAGCAGTGGGAATGAGACACTCAGTATAATTACATCATGAATGTTCAGGACATCGGTAGCCTGTACGCTCAAATTGTTAGGTTAAGATACTAAAGATTTAATTGATTGGTATAGTGAGTTTTAATTGTTAAGGGCAAATTTAATAAGGAAAGCTAAGTGTTGCGAGTATATGTTTTGCAGGTTTGTTTGTGTAATATTACTGTTAAGAGAATTTTAATTTTTTTTTCTAAAGGTGAACTTAACAGTGAGTGGTAGTTTTGATTGTTTAAACTGGTATATAAACTTGTTTGAGAATCTCACCAAGATACATTTGTATTTATATTTTAATCAGTGTGATGTAAAAATTTTTGAATCAGTCTACATCCCCTCTCCCATAGCCTGGCAAATAAGTAAAAAAAAAAAAATGGGGCCATAAAGCATTTAAAAGTCACTCTGCTGCATATTGATAGCCTGAAAGAAGACAGGATGTGAAGTTCAAAAAACTTTAACATCTGACCCCTGGCTTCTCTTTTAAAAAATTTCCATCATTTTTCCTTCTCTACAGCCTGAGGCTGGCTAGTCCTATCAAACGCCAGAAGAAAGAGGCAGTCAATGAGGAACTGTACCCTGAGCATTACCGCAAGTATTCTGAATATATCAAAGGTAGCAACCAGGATGCTCCAGAACCCTACCGCATTGGCCGAATCAAGGAAATCTACTGTAACATCCGCACCAGTGGCAGGCCCAATGAAGCAGAAATCAAGCTCCGTGTGTATAAACTTTACAGGTAAAGAGCAGCTGCTAGCCTGGTTTTGCTCCCAAGATAGGAAAAAGGAATTCTGTTGACAAGAGACCAAAATCATAAAAAGTTTGTGTTGTAAAAATAGACAGAAGCACTATAGGTAGGGAGACATGAGATATTTATCCAGGTGAGCTTCAGTGTGCATAATCCTAAATGTGGAACTGCATCCACCAGAGAAGTCCGACCAACTATCAGCATCCATGCATAGCAGCTTCTTAAAAAGACTGCAGTGCTGGCAATTTGCTGTTTCAGGTAAAAGTGAATTCAGAGTCTGGATTTAAGGTCAAACTAGACATGACATTAAATGCTTCTTTGTCTTTAATGTACATGTTTGTTTGTTTGTTTGTTTTTAATAACAACTAGCAGTTGCTTGGGATGATTCTATTGATTATCAGGATTGTGGCAGGTAGGGAAGGGATTTTAACTCTTCCCTCTGCTGCTCACCTAGAGAAAATCACACCTCCAGTTAATGTGGGCATTGGGAGGAGATCTGTTGTCCATCAAAGAAGTATGTAATGTTGCACATAACTGGATCTCAGTTTCCCTTCTTCTCCACCTCATGTTATTTGAGGGGTGTTACCTTTCCCAACCTGAGTCCCTTCAGATACTCACTTCTAGGTGCTTGGGGTATTTTACTTTATGATACATGTCAGAGGTCTCATGTTGCGTAAGACCCAAGACCTGACTGCTTCAGCATTCTGTTCTCCTAGTGGCCAGCCAGTTGCCTATGAGAAGCCAACCAATAGGCTCTCTTGTGTGTTTTGCCTTCCCAGGCCTGAAAACACCCATAAGTCTGTGAAAGCCAGCTACCATGCCGACATCAACTTGCTATACTGGAGTGATGAAGAGGCAGTAGTGGAATTCAAGGATGTACAGGGCCGCTGCACTGTGGTGTATGGGGAAGATTTGACAGAAAACATCCAGGACTACTCTGCCAGCGGTTCTGATCGTTTCTACTTCCTAGAGGTACTCTTTCCCATTGCACAATAGGGACTTGTGCAGCATTACATAAATACATTGGCCAATAGATTAGTCCACTGCTTCTAAAACTATGGCATTTAAGATCCTTAGATGAAGAATACAAATCCCCTCCGCTCCCCTCCCCATGTACGGGCATTCACTCTGAGTAACTTGGAGCCTGACAGACTGATAAGTTCTCCCATATAACTTTGTTCTGGTGCAGATCTTGTTTATCTCAGTGGAGCTTCCTAGTGGATTGTGTCCTGCGAGACAGATCTGCCTGCCACCCTGAAATGCACTCCCAACCCTAGTAGAATAGGAGTGCTTCTGAACAAGACTTTCATTCTTCCCTTTGTCTTTCTTAGAAACCCAGGAGACTTTTAGAACAGTATGTTTGGTGTGTTTGCTTTAGACCAGTAAGGAGGCAAAAATGTTTTCTGCATATTTCTTCTTACATTTGTTTGCACGATTGCTGTTTTCCAGGCATATAATGCCAAAACAAAAACCTTTGAAGATCCCCCATATCATGCCCGTAGCTCTGGAAATAAAGGAAAGGGAAAGGGAAAGGGAAAAGGTGAGTGATTAATTATTCTGTAACTGTCATCATCACCCTGGTGCTTCAATCTGTCTCTGTCACTCTTTGGAAGATAAGAGAAATTAAAAGTTCCAAACCAGGATAACCCAAACTGTACAGAAGAAAAAGTGATCCCAGCAAACTGCATAAAATGTCCAAGCTGAATGTATTTTCCATACTTCTGGTTGCAAAGGTAATACCATGTTCTTGATGAAAAACTCTCTGCCAGTGGAAAGCTAGCAGAGCAGGGCAGGGGTTGGTTTACATCCTTTTTAATTTTTTAATTCTGTGACCTCTTGTAATTGTCGGGGGGGTTCTTTGTAAACACAGAGAATATTTTAAAAATGACATTCTCCCCACGTTGAAATGATGAGGTCCAGTTGTTCTTCGGGAAAGCCCTCATTTTTATTTTTGCTTCCAAAATTTAATTTGTTACACATGAGTAAAGGGAACTGTGTTAGGCAAGCTTCCAGTTTTGCATTGCAGAGTAAGGAAAGTAAGCTAGTTCCTCATGGAGAGGGTGCAGTGGACCTCACAAGTTCCATTTTATACTTGTTGAGCACTGTTCTGGTAGAATGTTGCTCTAATTGTGGCTGAAAAGTGCAAGTTTACAATGGAATGATGGGCAACTGTTCTGCCTCTGTCACCTACAGACACAAACCACAATCTTCTCTTTGTGTTTTCAGGTAAAAGCAAAGGGAAATCCTCAGCAGCCTCTGAGCATAGTGAGCTTGCAGCTGCTGTAATGAAACCACCAAAGTTACGCACCTTGGACGTCTTCTCAGGCTGTGGAGGCTTGTCAGAAGGCTTCCACCAAGCAGGCAAGGCAACTGAGAAAATTGATGGGAAGGGTAGCTTGAGCTCTGTCTTTGGTTGCCAAAATGGTGGAGCCAGTGGGGATTTCTTCTTTTCCCAGAGTGGGAGAGGTGAACAGGAATCAGATGGGGGACGGTTTGACCCTCCTCTCTTTCAGCTCTCTGTGGGCCAGATGATATTAGGAAGGATGGCCAGAACCTTAATCAGGGCCCTGCAGAAGTACTGGATGTATTTCATCAGAGGAGGAATAGAAGTGAAGCACTATCAGCCAGCTGAGAGCAAAGGTGGCCTTGTTTCTTCTCCCTCTTCCCAGTGGAGAGGAGCAGGAGAAGGACCAAACCAGATGAGCTTCCTTTCTGACAGACTCCAGCTGCTGGTGGGGAAGCTTCCCTGGAGACCTCCTGGCATGAGATTGGGAACCTCTGTGAGCTGGAGGTTTATGGAATGAGAGACCTTCTTTAATTGCCTTTAGTTTGGAAAGTGAGGCATTTTCCACAAAGTTCTCTCACCCCTGCTCTTTTTTTCCTGTTTCTTCCAACATCAGAGGTCTCAGAAACGCTGTGGGCCATCGAGATGTGGGAACCAGCTGCCCAGGCCTTCCGCCTGAACAACCCAGGCACTACGGTGTTCACAGAGGACTGCAACGTCCTGCTCAAATTGGTTATGTCTGGGGAGAAGACTAACTCCCTGGGCCAGAAGCTGCCCCAGAAGGGCGATGTGGAGATGCTGTGTGGTGGGCCCCCTTGCCAAGGCTTCAGTGGGATGAACCGCTTCAATTCCCGCACTTACTCGAAGTTCAAGAACTCCCTGGTGGTCTCCTTCCTCAGGTGACTAGAGGTTATGCTCATTGCCCTTCTCTCTGCAGTTCTTAACGGTAGCTGAATCAGGACCGTATATGTACTTCCAGTCCACAAATGTAGAATGTCTGGTAATAAGTGCAAAATAGAGTTTTCCTCAGAATCAGAGTCCATTTTAGAAAGCTGGTAGGGGAAGAGAGCAGATTTATTTGTCATTTTATTACTTGCATTTCTTTCTGTCTTTCCTCCAATGGGCTTTCCCCCCTCCTCACTTTAACCTCAGAAAACAACCCTGTGAGGTAGATCAGGACAAGAGAGAGCAACTGGCTCAAGGTCTCTCAGTGAGTTTTGTGACTCAGTGGAAACCTGAACAGAAGAGATGGAGCTATGAACTAGGATGTTTACAGTCTGAACGTTAGTTCATTGTGTGGACTTAGAGACACTCTGCTTCCTTTTGTACTGAACTATCTTACCTCCTTGATAGGGTAGTTGTAAGCTGATTATCAAAAGCAGCATGAAAATGTGTTATATTTTAGTATTGTTATTATTACACTTTTGCTGTTACATAAGAGCAACAGCCAAGTGTTGGCAATATATGCATTGGCTTCCCATTGCACAAGGAGGGAGCTCTCTTCATGTGACATGGTTTTTTGGTTTTCCTTTTTTGATTTTTTTTTCCACCAAAGATCCACTCATGCACTATGGGAACCAAAGAGAACAACGTGGTCATCATTGGGGGCTTCCCTGAGCAATTTTTTGCTTAGGAGAAGCTGTTTTCAACCAGAAAGTAAAATTCAAATTTATTACCTGAGAATTGGCTTCTTCAGGGCTTAAAACACTCACAAAATGGAGTAGGACCAAAAAACATGGCAAAATTGTCCTTCATGGCCCCTACAGGGCATAGGGAATATTTTTAATTAAAAAAATAAAAATAAAAAATGTATCAATGGGAAAACCTGAGGGGGCTGTGTGCAGTCTGTGGGCTCTACTTTCCCCATAGCTGTTTAAAACCTTATACATTGCTCTGACCTTGGAATCAAGGCTGTTTGGGGAGAGTGGATGGTGTTACTGGCTATGGATTTAGCTCAAACTTAGCATTCCCCAACCAGATGCTATCTAGATTATTGTACTACAACTCCCCTTGTCCTCCAACCAGCACAGCCAGCAGGGAGGAATGTCCCAGCATCCCCCAGAAAACCTGTCTGCTTTTGAAAATGGGGGGAGGTGACTGGAGAGACAACACCGCTGATCTCCTAATGTCCCTTTTCCTATAGCTACTGTGACTACTACAGGCCACGATTCTTCCTTCTTGAAAACGTGAGGAACTTTGTCTCCTTCAAGCGCTCCATGGTGTTGAAACTTACCCTGCGGTGCCTTGTCCGGATGGGATACCAGTGCACTTTCGGGGTGCTGCAGGTACAGTTGTCAGGCAGCCTTTACATCAGGG
The DNA here is from genome assembly GCA_948472985.1 of Iguana delicatissima. Lineage (NCBI taxonomy): Eukaryota > Metazoa > Chordata > Lepidosauria > Squamata > Iguanidae > Iguana > Iguana delicatissima. The sequence goes on along the minus strand of CAOKZL010001868.1, from coordinate 32,827 downwards.
CAGTGGACACAGTGGGGTACAAGTCATGAGAGAAAGTGTTTTGTCAATATAAGGAATGGAAGCAGAATACACTCAAAAATGGGAGCTATAAGGCTATCCTGTATTTTTTCACTATCTTAATAAGCCTTGAATAGCACAGTTCATGTTTTAAGAGAATTTGACAAATTCCTGGAGGGATGGGTCTAAAAATTCATCAATAACTATTAGCTGTAAGTACTAAGAATGCATCTCCCTGCTCAGAAGGAGTATGCTTGATGGAAGCAGCTCTTGAATCAAGAAGGTGGCTACACTGATCCACCATGGTGATTTTATTGTTAAACATCAGTTGTAGGAATCTCTCCTACTCTTTCTCTAGGTTGTTGATTCTGTGGAGATGCTCTATTGCAGGTCATTGTGTGTCCATCTGCATTCTTCAGCACTTTTTGTGGGTGAGGGTAGACATCTGTGTGGATTGCTCCTCAAATTAATCTTAGTTTAGTTACATGCAGCAGCTTCAACCCCAGCACTCCTGCAGCCTACTCAGCTATTTTTCTAAGTGGCCTTGGTGGTGGTACCCATTTTCAATGTTTTTTTTAAAACATGGAGCCCCAGTATATACGCCCTTTTTGCTTCTCTTCCTCTTTAACTTTGAATTTGTTTCCAGGTGCTAAACTGAGAGTAAGAACAGATCTTAAATTGTATCAAACAATTTTGAAGTTTGGGCTGAGGTGCTATAGCTTTAGGCTAAACTCTTTTAATGGCTTTTCATCTTTTAGTGGTATTTTATGTTTTCAAGTGTAGTTTTAAATCATTTGAATATTGTCAGTAGTTTAATCCCATTATTGTGATGATGAGGATGTAAGGAAACACATAGAACTCAAAATGGAAATTACAAGTTCTGCTGTCATGATGTTCAGTGTTATTGCTTGGGATAATCCGTATGAATTCATCGTCTTTCTCTTTGCAGGCTGGTCAGTATGGTGTGGCCCAGACGCGCAGGAGAGCAATTGTGCTCGCTGCAGCTCCTGGAGAGAAACTACCCATGTTCCCTGAACCCCTGCATGTTTTTGCTCCCCGAGCCTGCCAGCTCAGCGTGGTGGTGGATGATAAGAAGTTTGTTAGTAATATAACAAGGTAATGGCCACTTCCCAAAGCTAATAGATGGTAATTTCAATGAGCAGATGATTCTTCACTTCTTTGGACTGCACAAAACAGATTTCACCTAAACATCAGAAAGAGCTTCTTTACTGGGAGAACTGTTGAGCAGTGGAATAGACTGTCCCAAAGGATGACGAATTCTTTCCTTTGAGGTCTTTGACCAGAGGTTGGACAGTCATCTTTTGGCAGTGCTTTATTAGTGTAATTTTGCATGGCAGGAGCGTAGAACTAGATGGCCGTTGTGGTCCCCCCCAACTCTTAATTTCCAGAATCTTCCAGCCAGCAGAATGCCCACTGGCCATGCTGTCTGGGGGAATGTGGAAGCTGTAGTCCAAAAAGAGAAATCTTCCAGGCTGTGCAAGTAGTGCCAGACTACATTCCACTTTCAACACAGACTGGGAATTATCTTGAGTATCAACTTGTAACTCTAGTCATCTTTCTGACTGCCACTGTTTGAATTAAAGCTACAGTTGTAAACTTCATTCCATATCAGTGTGCATGGGATTGTACTAACATTGATTAGTTTGATCTCTTGCCTAAATTGCCCAGTTTCTTTATGAGATCACCACTGTTTGCACACAGGTCTTTATATTGTAGGTTTTGCTTTAATTTGTCCTCGTGAGGTGTATTTTCGAACTGGTTCACAGGTTATAATAAACAAGTATCTGAGTTCTGCTCTGCTGTGTTCTGAAATTATGTGGACCAAGAATAGAATCCTTCTACCGGGGCCTACGACTAAATGTGGGGGCAAGATAGGCTTTCAGGGGCCATTTTACTTATTACTTGCTCTGCCCTCAGCTGAGCAGTGACCTCATCCAGGCCAGCAAGTATAGTATGGTGGTGGCTCCCATGTCAGTGGGGAAATGAATCAATACAGGAGTTTGGCTTGCTTTGAAGGAGGGGTCAGCGATGCTGAAACTAGTTAGAAATAGGGTTTCAGCACCTTGGAGAACTCTTTTAATGTCTGGAGAAAAACCTGAAGTGAATTCAGTGTTCCACTAACGTGGGAGTCACCAGTCACAATTACAATACTGTTTATAAAGTTTCAGAAAAATGTTGAGCTTTTCTTCCAGCAATGACTGCTTTTATTAGGTAGGTGAGTCACTGTCCCTCAACTTAGACTTTTAAAATTATTATTATTAATGAAGGGGAACATCTCGGCTTTCTCAGCTCAAAAAATATTTCCCAAACCTTTTACTGAATGGGAGTTTCTTTATGGTGGGGAGTGGGATGGTGGGTTCTCCTATGCAGGACTTAACCTTGAGCCAAATTTTTTGGATGTATTCTAGGACATACTCAGGTCCATTCCGAACCATCACAGTCCGGGACACCATGTCCGATCTTCCTGAGATCAGGAACGGGGCATCAGCACTTGAAATCTCCTACAACGGAGAGCCACAGTCCTGGTTCCAGAGGCAAATCCAGGTTCCCAGTATCAGCCCATCCTCAGGGATCATATCTGCAAGGTGAAGAAGCATGTTTATCTTTTACCACTTCATAATAGTTACAGTTATGTCATGCCTTTCCTCCTGTAAGTGGGCATAGTTCTCTTCCTCCTTACTTTATCCTAATAACAACTATGTGTGGTCAGTATGGCTGAGGGAGAGTCACCAGTCCAAAGTCAGCCAGCGAGTTTCGTGACTGAATAAAGGCTTGAACCTGGACCACTCAAGTCCCAGGCCAGCATTTCTAACAAGTAGGGCTTACTGCTGTGAACTACTGTAGCTCTCTAGGAATCAGGGAGGCTGAGTGAGCTTTCAGATAATTTCTTAGGCAAAATCTGATGGCTTCCCAACAGAAAATAACTGTTTGAAGGCTTCAGGCCATTGTAGCAAAATACAGGAGCAATTTTGCTTTGAAATCTTAAGGAGGAAGAAGTTAGGCTGGTGGAAGCAAAAACAAAGAGTGTGTAAGCAGGGCTTATGAGAGTTGGTTTTTTTGTGCATTTGGCCTAATAAACAGTCCTTTTTTGCCTGCTGCCTTCCTGTGTGTGAGAGACAATTGTCCTATCCTCAGCTTCAACAAAAATTGGAAAAAAGTATTCTGGCCCTTTCCTTCAGAGAGACAGGATGAAGGGCAACTTTTTTTTTAATAATTTTTATTAAAACAATTGATACTTGTAATTAAATTACAGTAACATTTTGTCTTTCATAATTTCCTAAAATACAATTAGATTATTATTGTTATTTTCTAATATAGTACAGTATAGATCTGTTTACATTCATTTCAAATCTTTTATTACTATTACCGTTCTTATTCACATTATAATTTACTGTCTTAAAGAATCTTATGTACTTCCTCAATTCAATCCTTATCTATATTCTGAATGTACAATTTCAACTTCTTCTTCATGGTCTCTGTGCCTCACACACTGGGAATTTTTGAACGTGTGCGGTAGCGTTCGGAAGATTCTAGAGTTAAGCAGCTTGGCAGGAGCCCCTCCCCCATACCTGTACTGAGCATGCTTAGCCTGCCAAACCAACAGTCTCTCCTCAGTTCTTTTTCGTCCGCCTTAGTGAACGAAAGGTTCTTTGCTTTGCGGCTGCTTCTTGGTGTTTTTTCTTGTGGATTTCTGGATTTCGAACCCCCTTTTCTTCAATCTTCGATCTTCTCTGTGAGTTTCTCCCCTTTTGGGCTTTACTTCTTTGGCTTCCGTTTTTCTATGTCTGCTCTTTTCAAAAAGTGCTTAGCGTGTGGTCGAAAGGTTGCTCTCTCCGACAGGCACGCGGAGTGTCTTTTCTGCCTTGGGGAGACCCACAACGTGAGGGCCTGCTCTATTTGTCGGGAGTTTACGGCCCAAACGTTGCGGAACAGGTCCTCGAGACTCAAGTCCCACTGCTGGGAAGAGTCTCTGAAAGCCCAGGAACAGACTGCTGAAGACACTCCTTTGTATACGGCCATGTCGCGACCAATGACCACACCCTCGTCGGTATTGGCAGCTGCCGTGCTGACGATGATGGTACCAGGCTTGGTACTGTCCTCACAGCCTCCAATATTGGCCTTGCCTCGCATCCCGAAGCGTCTGTCGGGTGCCTCGGTGTCAAGAGATGCTCCTGCGGGCTCGCAGGCAGCAAAATCTTCGAAGCGTCTCACTGCTGCGCAACGTAAGCGGCCTCCTTCTCTTAAACCATCAAGGGAGAAGGAGAAGAAAAAGAAGAAGGAGAAGTGGGGTTCCCCTCTCCAAGGACGACCTGCCCTCCAACACCTCCTACTCAACACCTGGAGGATGTCGTTGAAGAGTTCGATCCACCTGAGATATCAGAGGTGTATGAGGAGGACCCAACTGCTGGCTCTTCAGCGCCCTTGGGTCCGCCTGTTCTTTCAGCTGCGGTTGTTCCGCTTGGTCACTCGAAGGGGATGGACCGCCCAGAGCCTCAGGCCCCATCTTGTCATCGGGCTGCCTCACATGACCGTTCTAGGAGGAATGAGACCCGCTCCCCGGACCAACTGGAAAGGCATCAATCCCCACGGCGGCGGGAGGTCTATTGGAACAGGCCTTTTCTCAGCCTCCGTTAGACTCGCCTTTTTCATCGGCCTCCTGCATAATGAAGTACGGCCACAAGCATCTCTGGCAGGAGCAGCCAGGATCATACCGGTCCTATTTGCCAGCTTACAGGGATAGGTACCACCCTGATGTGAGGCAGTGGTCTCTGTACCGTCGGTCTAGATCACCATCTCACGGCAGATCCATCCTCGGTACCGGCGTTTGCCCTTGCATTCTCGCTTGAGGTCGCTATACTACGAGAGATCCCAGGACCGCTCCCCGCGCCACCGGCCGGTGTCACCGCCACCTAGAGTCACCGCGACCGTGTCACACCCGGTCTCAGAGGCCCTTCCGGCGCAGACCTCAGCTCCTGCTCTGACCTCCACCCAGACCATCCGTCATCCGGTCCCGGCAGTGTTGCCCATTGTGACCACCGCAGTGTCCCAGCCACTGGCCGCTCCACCGGTACCATCATCGGTACCAACGATGGTAACTGCGCCCACAGTCACCGTATCATTGCCGGCTCAACAGCCTTCGGCAGAGCGGTCACCGTCTCGGCCGTCTCGGTCCTACGAGACGGACTCTGAATCAGAGGAATCGATGCCAGGCTCCCATGAATCTCCACCCTTGGCCTTTGGAGACCCCACACCGGATTCAGCACCAGAGGATGTGAAATAATTCTCAGACATCCTTCTTCGAATGGCGAATGCGCTCGGACTGGACGTTTCGGACCTGGCTCCATCTGTGCAAGACCCGGTGTTCCACTGTGTGGACACCTGTCCTCCATCTGCAGCACTGTTACCTTTCTTGCCAGCCCTACAGGAGGTCCTGAAACACCGCTGGACTCAGCCTGCATCAGTGCAACCAATACCGCATCGCCTGGAACATCTGTACAGAACTCAGAGGAAGGATGTCGAGTCTTGTTCAAACATCTGATGCCCAACTCCATCGTGGTCGAGTCCTCCCAGACTAAGGGTGGCAGGAGGGTGCACACCACCTCACTGGACCGCGAGGGCCGTCGTTTGGATACCTTCGGCAGGCGATCTACTCTGCCTCGTCACTCATCACCAGAGTATCCAATACACAAGCCTGCCTGGGTGCGTACCAGCAGAACCTCCTCGACAGGTTTTATCCTCTGCTGGCGCACCTTCCTGAGGACCATTGGACGAATGCTATCCAATTCTTCAGTGAATCAGTAGCACTCGCCAACCAGCAGATCCTGTTGTTGAGGCACTCGGTTGAGGTGGCAGCCCGAGTGATGGTGGGCTCCATTGCTCTTAGGCACTTCGCCTGGTTGAGATCGGCAGGCCTCCAGGAGGACAGCCGTAAGAGAATTGAAGATCCGCCCTTCGACAGCCAAGGCCTGTTCCACGCTATGACAGACGAGGTGATGGACTACCTAGTGAAGGTGCGCCTTACGGCAAAGTGGATGGGGATCCATCAGCCACCTCAGTCTCGCCGCACCTTTGGTTCCCGCTCCTCCTGGCACCATTCTTTCTCCTCGACCTACCAGCCGCGCTCAGCTCCGTCTCGGCCGTCGACGTCGTCCTCTGCACGAAGACCTCTTCAAAGATGTCAATCATCTTCGAAGAAGTCTTCGTCCACAGTGAAGTCCCGGTTTTGACCGCCTTTGCAGGTCACCATCAGCCTGCCTACCGCCTTCATAGACCAACCAAGCTTGGCCCAACATCTCGCCGAATGGCGTCACATCACAACGGACTCTTGGGTTCTCTCCATCATCCGTCTTGGTTACACCATAGAGTTTCAAGATATACCACCGCAAGGCGTCTACTATTCCACCCTGGCCAGCTCGGCTCTGCTAGAAGAGATCCAGTCCCTACTGCACAAAGGGGCCATAGAACAACTTCTGTTCTCGGCCAGTACCGTTGGCTTCTTCTCCCGGTACTTCGCAGTACCGAAGTCGGACGGTACCCTTCGACCAATCCTGGACCTCAGAGGGGTGAACTCTTACATCCTCCCAAAGAGGTTCAAGACGGTCACTCTGTCTTCCATCCTGCCCTTCCTGTGACGACAGGACTGGTTCGCCTCTATCGACCTACGAGACGCCTACTTTCATGTTACAATTCGGCCACAACGCAGGAGGTACCTGCGATTCGCGGTTGACGGTACCTGCTACCAGTACAAGGTGTTACCGTTTGGACTCTCTACCGCTTCTAGGGTCTTTACCAAATGCATGGCCCCGTGGTATCGTACCTCTGCACAAAGGGCATTATGATATATCCCTACCTGGACGACTGGCTGTTGGTGGCATCCTGCAAGCAAAAGCTGTACGAGGACATCCACCTCACCTCGCCTCAGGGTGAACCCAAAGAAATCACACCTCGAGCCGGCCAGGGTCCTGGACTTCATCAGAGCGACCCTGGACTCGGTTGCAACCACGGCCTATCTTCCAACAGAGCGGGCTCGTACTCTTCGCCGAGCTGCCTCCGCTGTCCTCGACGCCTCTGTTGTTTTGGCAAGACAGATCCAGCAGCTCTTCAGCTACATGGCAGCAACCATGTTGGTCACCTACCTCTCCCGGCTTTGCGCCCAGCCGCTCCAGCACTGGTTCATCAAGGCCTTCGATTCCCTCCTGGACGACCAGTGCCGCTTGCTGCGGATCCCTCAACAGGTGCGCCGCTCCCTTCTCTGGTGGCTCTCCTACCAGCACCTGCTCTCCGGAATGCCGTTCCGAGAACCAACTCCTCGGGTCACGGTAACGACGGACACCTCCCTCTACGGATGGGGAGTGCATTGCAGCAATCTCAGGGTGCAGGGACGCTGGATTGGCCCGGAGACCCACATGCACATCAATGCCCTGGAACTCCTCGCCATCCTCAAGACTCTGAGGGCCTTCCGCAACTTGGTTACCGGCCACACGGGGCAAATCCTGTCCGACAACACGATGGCTGTCTGCTATGTGAACAGGCAAGGAGGGACCCGATCGACCACCCTCCTCACCATAGCTCTTCAGCTCTGGGATTGGTACGTGCTGCTTTGAATCCACCCGGTTGCGGTGCATCTGGCGGGCTGCAAGAACACCATAGCAGACGCCCTCAACAGGGACACCTCGTGTTATCATGAATGGTCCCTCCCTGATACCGCGTTCCAGGTGATACTAGCCCGATGGGGAGATCTATCCATCAATCTCTTTGCCAGCAACATGAACAGGAAGTGTCCCGGATACTGCTCGAGAGCCGGCCTGGGTCAGGGCTCTCTCAGCGACGCCTTCCAGTTCCAGTGGAGCAACGGTCTCTTTTACACGTTCCTGCCGTTTCCTCTCCTGGGCCGAGTGGTCACCAAGATCCTTACAGATCGTGCCAGTGTCATCCCTGTAGCCCCATACTGGCCGAGACAGCACTGGTTCGGGCCCCTCTTCGAGGCTGCCCGTGACTGACTCCTCAAGCTTCCAACGGTGCCAGATATCCTGTCGCATTCGGACAGTCTTGTGCTCCACCCAGACCTGCCACTCCTGGCTCTCCGTGCATGGAGGATAACCCCTTAGATGCTCCAGCCATATGGGATGTCCTCACCACAGCCAGGAAGGAGTCGACGCGACGTTCTTACCACTACAAGTGGCAAAGATGCCTTTGCAGAAGCGTGCTGTGAACTGAGATCACTCGTCGCTCTGTCTACCGTCCTTCATTTCCTGCTTCACCTTTGGGAACAAGGACTGGCCTTTCCGTCTTTGAAGGTCTACCTTGCAGCTATCGTTGCTTACCAGCCACGCGGGTCCTCCTCGGCAGCGGTCTTCAGGGACGCTACCCTCAAGCAGTTCATTAAGGGCTTGCAACACCTTTATCCACCAGTATTGCTGCTGCTACCACCCTGGTGGCTGTCCTTGGTGCTATCCCAGCTGACGCGACCACCTTTCGAGCCCATGGCTACTGCTGATGAGAGGCTCCTGACCATGAAGACTGCCTTCCTCGTGGCTGTCACCTCAGCCAGGCAAGCGAGCGAGTTGACAGTGTTACGATCGGATGAGCCCTTCTTGGTCTTCCACCAGGACAAAGTGGTCCTTCAACCGGCCATCTCGTTCTTGCCCAGGGTGGTTTCCCACTTCCACTTCAACCAAGACATCATCCTACCTAGCTTTTATCCAGACCTGACTATGCCTCTGGAGCGCTCTCTCCACTCCCTCGATGCTTGTCGTGCTTTGGCCTTCTACCCCCATTGGACTTCATCCTTTCGTCAAGCTCCCCACCTGTTTATCTGCTACGGTGGTTGTCGAAAGGGCCACAAGGTGTCCACCCAGAGGTTCTCCAAATGGGTGGCCCAGACCATTTTGCTGGCGTATGAACTGGCTAAGCATCCTCCGCCAGCTCTGATCTGTGCTCACTCCACCAGAGCCGTGGCCTCTTCAGCAGCTCTCCTTCGAGGAGTGGACCTGCAAGAACTGTGTCGTGTGGCGACCTGGTCTCAACCCTTGACCTTTGTGCACCACTACAGACTGGACTGCCATTCCCGGAGAGATGCCTGTTTTGGACGTGCGGTGTGGTCTTCCATTCTCTAGGATCTGACCCACCAGGTAAGCTACAAAATCTCCCAGTGTGTGAGACACAGAGACCACGAAGAAGAAGAACAGGTTGCTTACCTGTAGCTGTGGTTCTTCGAGTGGTCATCTGTGCCCTCACACACACCCGCCCAGCCATCCCCTCTTTCAGGTCCTGCACTGGCGGACTCTAGAACTGAGGAGAGACCGTTGGCTTGGCGGGCTGAGCATGCTCAGTACAGGCATGGGGGAGGGGTTCCCGCCAAGCTGCTTAGCTCTAGGATCTTCCGAATGCTAACGCGTATGCACGAAAATTCCCAGTGTGTGAGGGCACAGATGACCACTCGAAGAACTACAGTTACAGGTAAGCAACCTGTTCTTCCTACATTTCCCTGCTTGGTTAATTATTGACATTTTAAATGTTTCCTCTATATCTCTAATTGACAGTGATGGCTTGTCTACAATTACAAAGAAATTTTAAAGTCTCTGACATTACATGATCCTTACTTATTTTTAAGCCCTCATTCCCGTTACTCTAAATAGTACATCTCTTTATTTTACCAAATTCACTTATAGCTTCAACCCAATCAAGAAATATCAAAGGTACCCAGCTTTTGAATGGCAACTTCTGTTTTCCCAAACTGTTGCCAGATGTGTTGTGATGTCATCCTACTTCCATTCCCTTAGTTTGGGCAGTTTTTTACTGACTCATTTATGACATTGCACCACTTTGGTAAATCCAGCCACAAAAAAGGGGCTAGTATAAATCAACTTTTATACTAGAGTGAGGAGTAAGCACCTGGCTTAGTGATATGGGGTGGGGGAATGGGAAGGGCTTGGGGGGAAGCAGTGGCGATGATTCCTGAGATGCAAAGAGTAACTGGAGTTTGCCTTGCTAGGATATGAGCGCTCTGGTAGCTGCTCGAATGAGACACATTCCATTGGCCCCAGGCTCAGATTGGCGTGATCTGCCCAACATTGAAGTGCGCCTCTCAGATGGCACAACCACCCGCAAACTGCGCTACACACATCATGATAAGAAAAATGGGCGGAGCAGCACAGGGGCCCTGCGAGGAGTGTGTTCCTGTGCTGAAGGTAGGTGTGCCTCAGGGAAGATTTTATTGGGACAAGTTAGACAAAAGTGGCTTCAGCGGGCCTTGTTTGTCCTTCCCATAAGAAACTAGAACTTTAGGGGCCTCTGTCAGAGGTCTTGATCAGTCCTCAAACACAAATGTTGTATTTGTTTTTCACCTTTCCACCAAACAGTAGCTAATAGGAATAGTATGAATACAATTAAACATAATGAAATAGAACAAATATAGTAAATAATAAAGGATAAAGTCATATAAGTTTAAACAGCAAAAAATCAACAGATTAAAAGGCAGGTGATCTCAGAATTTTAATCAATTAAGTGATGAAATGTCAGTATATTTCTGTTATTAACAATATGTAGGTGTGTTCAAAAGAAATGTGAAATGTCTCAAGTTAACAAAAACTGTGGCCTTTCATTTTTAGGACAGGCAATCCTTAAATATTTCCAGTGTTGATGTCCACATTGTATAAAGTCAAGGAAAGGAGGAAAGCAAAAAAATAGACACATTCTGATTATTTTGTTTACCGTCTTCTGTCTAAGTGACTGGTCTATTTAATTGTGAAGAAACAACAACAAGAAGACTTTGAGGGAATTGACACACACCCACATCAAAGTTCCATCTTTATTATCTAGAGCAACTGCACCCAATGGTAGCTGTCTGCTGTCTCCCAATCACTAGCCAGTCCATTTTGTGACTGTCATCTATCTTGTCAATAATTTGCTGTCTGTTTTGTAAATTTCTGGTTTCTGTTCTTGTGAAGATTGATTGACATCTGGGCGCTTAATGTTGCTTCATATTAGCAAGATGTTTGCAGGTTTAGAAATGTTTTCGTGGGTCATCTAATCCAAAAACTCTGCCTTAAAAATATATATACTTTGTTTTCCTGTCCAGAAAAGTCTCCATGCATTTCCTGAATTGGTTCATGGCTGTAAAAATGTGGGTTAATGGTAATGAGCAGGCATAATTGTATTGTCTTTGTGGCAGTAAAAACAACACGGAGTGCAGTGGCTACTTGACAACTAATAGATTACAGATGACGGTAGCCTGAGTTTTTGTGGATTACAGCCCACTTTCTGAAAACAGAATACAGGAAAGATAAAGGTTACTCCAGATACAGAAGTGGGCTATACTTCTTAAAACCTCACATTGTGTTTGTCTTAAAGGTGCCATAGGGGTCTGTGTTACATTAGGCATGAATGTTCTTGGGTCTCCCAAATCCTGGTCCTGCCACAAATTCCAGTTTGATTCCATTCTTCATCCCAGATTCAATCTGCATTTCTGTGGGAGTTTGAAATGTTTTCAGAAACAATGGTGTCAGGATGGTACTTTGAACAGAAAGCAATTAGTGGTTTGTCTGGGTCAGGACAGCCCCTGTGTCCTTCATTTTTGGAGCTGGAGATATTCTCCCATCATAGTTCCTTTTCCCTCCTGTATCATTCTGAGCTTCGTAGTGCCAATTCAGATGTTAAAAGTACCACCCCCCATGTTCTAAATTTTATTCTCCTCATTAGGCAAGGCATGTGACCCTGCAGACCGGCAGTTCAACACCCTGATTCCTTGGTGTCTCCCCCACACGGGGAATCGGCATAACCACTGGGCTGGATTGTATGGAAGGTTAGAGTGGGACGGGTTCTTCAGCACAACAGTCACCAACCCAGAGCCTATGGGGAAACAGGTAATTGATCCTCTTGAGACCACTATGTGCCTCATTATCCTCTGGGAGATGAAGATGTGTTTTGTGTGTTGAATTACATTGTATATTAGTCTGATGTTAGGAGCAGGGCTTTCTCAATGGTGACCTTTCTGGCTCAGTGGAATTCCATGTCCCAGGGAGACAAGGTTTTGCTCAGTGTTGAAAAACAAAGAAACATGGAGAGGCTTTTTTTTTAAAGAGCCTTTTGAGGATTGTGAACCACAATGAAGACTTCAACTACCTCAAAGTACTGGATGACACAGCCTAGGTGCAGTTGCCTTTTTAAAAACTTCACATACCACCTAAATTTAACTTCTAAGTTTGCCAATACAGAAGCTGCCATATTGCTCTTAGCCTCTGCTCTAAGCCAGCTTAGGAGCGGATGAGCTTTGGAAATAAGTGATGAGCAGCTCAGTGAGTCTTAGCCTACCCTCTAGTTAGAGAAGATGGAAAGAAGCCATTCACCATCTATCCCAGAAAGCTGAAAATAGATTATTTTAACAAATGCCTTTTGTTCACTGAGATTGCAGCCTCCATCATACAGCTATAGAGGCTTACTAACCAATAGAATAGGGCAGATTTTTAAAAAGTTTCTTCTCTTACCTCCTAATGTTTGTACCATTTTGCTGCTTGAAGAGTTACAGAGAACTAGAAAGCTCCTGTTCGCAGGACTTATGTAACAGTTTAGTGGTCCTACGAAAGATATTACCTATTTCTTATTTTTCTTTTTGTTCCTGAACATGGCTTTTTTTCCTCTGTTTTTTTTAGTTAGTAAACTTTTCATGTTGCTCTGTTGTTATAGACTTGTAAATATTTCTCGATATGTTATATACTATGAATTGATTTGGGTTGGCTTTTCTCAAAAATGCAAGTGTGAAATAGCTCCTTGGGAGGAGAAGGAAGGTATAATATCCTTTGGGTTTATCATTCACCATTCTGACCTGAGGGAGAAACTTTCCTAGTGTAAAACAGATGAGCCTTGATATACTTTCTGGAAAGGTGGCTTCCTCTCTCTTTTGCAGGGCCGTGTGCTTCATCCTGAGCAGCACCGGGTGGTGAGTGTGCGGGAGTGTGCACGGTCCCAGGGATTCCCAGACACCTACAGGCTGTTTGGAAATGTGCTTGACAAACACAGACAGGTATGTTATCACAGTGCCTCTCTGTGGAGGTCCTTTCTGGAGCATCAGGCTTCTTGAAAAGTGCTTTAGACCAGAAGTGGGCAATTGTTGCCCACTTCCCAGTGTTGGACATCATTTCCTGTGATCTCTTTCCTTTGGCTATGCTGGCTAGGCATGGTGCAATTTATAGGCCAAGAACATCTAGAGCAGTGGTTCTCAACCTGTGGGTCTCCAGATGTTTGTGGACTTCAGCTCCCAGAAGCCCCAGCCACTATGGTCAATGCTCAGGGCTTCTGGGAGCTGAAGTTCACAAACATCTGGAGACCCACAGGTTGAGAACCACTGCTCTAGAGGATCACGGTAGCTCCTTATTATTGTACCCGGCTGGCATTGGAATCCTCTTGAATAGGCTTGCCAAGAAGTGGTGATACTCAGCAAAAGCAACCGTCTTCCCCACTGCAGTCCTCTGTTATTTTGAGGGTGTTTTGCTAATGGTTTTTATTTTCCTCAATTGCTTGTAAGGTACTGCTGATTTTTAGAAAAGTAAGGGAATAAAAGGAAGGGAATTCAGCAGTAGTGTAGCTATCTTTAATTTAAATTTCATTGTTTAGTGAAATAAGTTCAGAAATCTTATAAAACATTTAAGGCTGCCAAGTAATCACATAGCTTAAAACAGCCTGGGTTTTCTGAAATTTGTTTGGGTCTGCTTGAGAAGGGCAGCTTTATTGAAGGATCCTACAGGTAGATTTCTCCCAAAAGGAAATAATGTCTGTTGAGGGCAGACTGATTTCCTTCCTATTGTATTACATTTTACAAAGTGGAATAAAAATAGGTTTCAGCTATGAGTCTCTGTTTTAATACAAGAAAGAATGTTATAGTGGAAAATTGTTGACCAAGATCTGTGGCAGTTCTGCACTCTTGGCTACAGAAGTTAGGACATGGTTGCTGAAATTTGTTTTGAAAATAGCATTGTCAAGTCTGTGTCTTGTATTCTGAAATAACTGAATAACTGCTGAAGGTCAGCAGACTTGTCTTTGCAGATCTGCCAGGGTTCCAAGTTCATTAACTAAAATATGATCGGAACAGCTGCTTGCCTTTTCAGGGCCCAGCAGCATCCATAGTGCCAGGGGAGACAGCATTCCCCTTTGGTGGTTCTGTTCCTATGGTTTAAACTCCTTTTTCTCTCTCACCTTTGTGGTCTGTCTTTGTAGGTGGGTAACGCAGTGCCTCCGCCTCTGGCGAAAGCCATCGGACTAGAGATCAAATCGTGTGTGTTGGCCAAAATGAAAGAGGATGCTACAGGTAGGTTAGTGGGTGCCAGCAATTGTACTGAAAGAGGATTTCGGGGCTCTGTATTCTGAAATCTAAAACAAACTATTTATTGTCTCACCCTGGCTGTGATTCAGGGAGCACAATAGTATGTGTTCTTGGTGTATTTATCCATACCTGTTTGGCTTGGGATTGTAGCTGCTTTGTAGCTACCATTGCCTAACCCAGTTGCTAACATTGTACATCTTCCCCATTCTGAAAATAACTGAAGGGACAGATTGGCTCTTGCCCTTCTTCCTCTCTCTCTCTCTGCCTCCTGCTCCCTTGCATTTTATAGTGATGTTTATGGATAAGGTTGCCAGCAGTCCTTCCAGATAGTCTACTCACTGACTTCTGTCTGCCAAGATGGTAATACACTGGCCATTCTCTGAAACCTCCTTCAAGGCTTTAAACCAGGAATGGGGAGCATGTGGCCGTCCAGATGCTGTTGGAGTACAGCTCTCATGCTCCCTTGCAACTGGTTAAAGCTGACGGGATTTGCAGTACAAGTCATTTGAAGGCTACACATTCCCCACCCCAGATGCAAAGTGCACATGGAGTTCGCTATGCCCCACAATATTCTACATGTGGAACTGGTTTTTGCAGAGGGGCCCGTGTGTGTGTTGGACTCCTCCACCCCATCCCACTCCACAGAGATGTAGGCTGGGGAGCCTAATATGCTCAGCCATCGGGAACTTATCTTTCTGGTGTATCTTATTCCTCTGCAGATGCCATCAAACGGGAAAAGATGGACACGTCAGATTAATTCATAAATCGCTCATCATCTGCTGCACCTCGGTTACAGCACCTGAACACCCAAACATGCACTGATAATTTTCAATTTTCTTCTTTTTTATTTCCAGTTTATTTTCTTATACTTCTTGACATGCTGAAAATTATTGGAGGTTTCTCTTTGTTTTGGTGGGGGAGGGGGAAGGATTTTTGTGCTCTCTCTCTCTCTTTCTCTAAGCCTGTATTTGTGAGCAGTGTTTGTCTCCTTGGTTGACATTCTGAAACTGTTTTGATGTTCCAAATAACCATTCTCAAGTGATCCAACTGTGCAGTGCCTGCCACTTCATGTGTGTGTGTGTGTGTGTGTGTGTGTGTGTGTGTGTGTGTGTGTGTGTGGGGGAGAGTATTAAGGATGTTTTTATGATACATTGTATTGAAATTTAATCAACCACTTTATACAAGTGGAAATTAATACTTTATGTAGTTTTTATATGTTGTAATATTTCTTCAAATAAATCTCTCCTATAAATTATTCCAAGTTCCCTTCCTGATTTTCTTCAGTTGCCTCTCCCACCCCCAGCCTCTAGCTTGGATAATGTCACTTTGGGAGTCTAGGTACAAGTGTGTTGGTTCACACATACATTGACCACCACTTGATTATTCAAGATTCAGGAGCCAGCTGTGTTGGCAGAGAAATAATATGGCAGAATCTATTGGATATGAACAGAATGGGCTTTTAAATGCGTACTAGAGACAGCATCAAAAAAAATTAATGGTTTTATTTAGAAGTTCTACTATCATGTTCATTAGAAAGGATAAGGGAACAACCTGTGAAAAAGAGATACTTCAAACTCATCAGGTGAGATATTCCATAACTGTGGGTAACTGCATTAACAAATTTCATTTTTTGAGATGATCCTTTCAGTGGCAGTTTCATGCAGTAACACACAAATGACTGACAGCTGCATGTAACATTATTCAAACTTTAAAAAAAAACGCTTAAGGCTATAGAATACTGTGGATATGGTTGACTGGATATGCTTAATTCTTTCCTCTGGCTGTTTTATGCCCACAATCATGCTAATCCAGTATACTTTTCCATGTGTCCAAAAAAGCAATTTGGAGATAATGGGACACTGGATATGAAAATCAGGCAGGGGTGAGGAAAGATCTGTTGATTCTCTCCTTCCAGTTGCGTCCTTCTATAGCTACTCTTGTTTAACCAGAAAAGCTACTTTTGCAGGCAGTATGTAATTTGCCTATCATACATGTGCATGCAACTCATTTCTTGATACAAGCCAGTAAGTGATGCACATATACTTTTTTTGAATCTTGGTGCCTTTCTGTATATTGCTTTGTGTAGAGTATCTTATCATAAGCCATTCTAGAACTGTAGAAGAGATTCCCTGACAGTTTGACCCTTCCTACTCAGTTTTCTTCTTTACCACAAAGTGAAAAACAAGGCTTAATTGCCTTTTACTCTCTTCAGACTTCCTCCTTCCTCCTTCATTATTCAAAATCTTCTCACTAAAAGCAGAATTTGTAAATATTGTTCTGGTCTACAGCCGTGAGAACTCTCCAACCAGCATGAAACTGGCTGGGGCATTCTGAGGATTTTAATTTGAACAAGTAGCTTCAAGTTCTGACTGAATGTTACTCAGTGGTTTGCAAAATACTGCTGGCCAGTGTCTGTACCCTCAGAGTTCTAATCACATACCCAGACAAAGAGGCTGGAGTAAAATACTTTGATTTCTAAATACAGTTGGTCCTCCACGTGTGCAGTTACGTTTTGCAAATTTCTCCAACCCCTGCTCCCCCACCTCAGGTGTTTCTTTTCCTTCTCTCTCAGCAGCTCTGATCTGGCTATGTAGCCATTCAAAAACCCGCTTCTGATCTTTCTCCTCCACCAGCCGCTGCCTGGCCAGCTGAGGACAGCTCACAGCCCAGTTTCTCAGCACTACAAACCCTCCCAGTGTGCCCCCCCCAACACCCAAGGAAGGAGATGGGTGAGAGAGAGGAAGTATAATGCCACTGTGCTGCCCCACCCTCTTTCCCTGACCTGTTTTGGACCCTGGGTGGCCATTTTCCCACCATGCCTCGGCCCCCTTCTCACAGATACACACACATATTTCGGTATTTGCAGTTTTTCCACTCTTGCCCCGCTAACCCTAGCGAATATGGAGGGCTGACCATATTGTAGAATCAATCATCAAAGTTTTGAGTCACCTACCTAGTGCTAAAGACTTTTTAGTTCAGCTGATGGGAAGACATAAATCAGGCAAAGGGAGGAAAGCTATGAAAATATAACATTTAAGTCTCACCGGTCCAGTTCATGAAGAGAGTGTATTAGCAACTCCAAAAATTTCTGCAGTTGGATTACGGTGTTGGTGTGTGTGTGATCTGATACCATATTGCTAGTCTGTAAATACATTTTGTGTGGTGTTCTTTTATTCTTTTATGTAAGATTTTTAGTGTGTGTGTGTGTGTCATGTTTATTTTTAATATGGCCCCTGAAGAAGGCCAATAGATTTATGTACACACCGGAATGTGTAGGGCTTTTTAGAGAATAAATGTGACCCACCTATCCAAACTAGGTACAGAGAGCCTAGTTTTCTCTCTCCTGCTTTTCTGTTTTCCTGCCAACGGCTGTGGAGCAGTTTTTTGGTCCCAAAAGTTCCATCAGCCTTAGCCAACATAGGAATAGGAGCTGACAAGGAACTGTAAACCTAAAGCATCTGGACAAGCCATTGTTCCCACCCGTACATTAGAAAAGGCCTGGGCTACAGTCTGAGGTTAACCACCCTGGTACTGTCAATTCAGCCTTTCTTTCATAATCGAATTCATCATCTTAGCCCATCTCCACACTGCAAACCCCAGAATTCCACAGAATGTTGAAAGTGGAATAATAGCGCTATAACAGTCCAGTGCGGAAGCTTCCTCAGTATATACATCATAGCATCTGCTTATGGGGATGCAGTATTTCATGCATGTCTTGGGCACAGACACACTGGGAATCTGTTACTTTTTTAAAAAAAAATGTTCACCATGTTCGTAAACCACTATTAACACCGAACTACGAACGCGCTTTGCTTTTACGCGTTCCCCGCTGTACTACCTGCCCCTCCCGGAAAAGAGAAACTTTCCCCACCCAGTCCTCCGAGGGAAGCGAACTGAACTAACCGTGCGCTATACCACTTCAGAGAGGAAATGGGGGTGCAGTTTTTAAAAATGCTTTTAAAGCTTCCTGTAAATAGAAAAAAACAGTATATCAAAGGGAAAGGTTGTCACTTTAGTCTATCCCATTTTACACTGGCTGTCTAAGGAGGCTCCTTTTCTTACACAGGAGGAGCACTCAAATACAATAATCCCCAGAGTCTGAATTGGAACAGTCCACGTCGCCGTCTCCGACTCTCCTCATTGGATAGCGACCCGTCCTCCCAGCAGGCACCGGGGCGAAGGGGAAAGCCGCTCCACAGACAATTAGCAATCACGACATTAATAAAAACTACATCTCCCAGGGTGCCCAGCGCCATTGAGGCCTGTGCTTTGCGTCGCGCTTAGGAGTTGTCGAGGTGACTTCCGCTCTCTTTCGGGGCCTGGTTGTTTCTTTTCTCGCTGTTGCCGCCGCTCATCTCTCCAGTGGTTCCAGGGGCGGCGATGCCGACCGGCGACTACGAGTAAGAGCAGAGGGTGGGGAGCGAGGGCGGCGGCGGCGGAGGCCCCGGTGGGGCTGGAAGAGAGTCGTGGGGTCGAGGGGAAGGAGGAGCAGGAAGAGTCATGCGGATGCCGTAGTGGGCGCTGCTGGCCACGAAAGAGAAGCAGCCATTGGGAAAAGGGCGGGGGGGTGAGGGAGCTGCGCGTGCTTCAAGACACGCGTGTGCGCGTTCAGACGCACAGTGGCCGAATTATAACTCGGAGGTTCCTGGTTTCTCATGATCCATCATTTAGCCTTAGGCTTTTGGGAGGAAGTTATTTTTTTAAAAAAAAAAAAAGCTATGTCTCCACGGCGTTGCTTTTTGTGGCCAAAAAAGATAATTTTTGTCAGTTGTGATCTATCCAGGCTGTTAGAGGGGAGTTAGACAAACACGTGACAGAAATCGAAGACGTTCTGGGGGGGCTTCTGTAGTTTTGTTAAGTTGCGTTTATAGGTAAACTTATGTATCATTTGGTTAAAATACGACTTGAAAACAATCTGGAAGTTAATTCTATGAACATTTCTGATGGCTTTTGTACCTGACCAATATGGGCTGTGCAACTGTAGCCCTCCAGGTGTTTTTGGTTCCCATCATCCCTTACTAATGGCTATGCTGGCTAGGGCTGATGGGACTTTGAGGCCAAAAACATCTAGAGGTCCACACTTGCCCAGTCCTGTCCTAAGCACTGAGACTGGAAGGTGGTGACAATTATGTAAGCTGGGCCTTTGCTGAGTTCCATCTCCATATACAGGGCGAGACAAAAGTCACTTTGACGGTGGCTAATGCTGAACGTTTTATTGAAAAGGTTGGAATAACATAACTATGTATTAATTAATGTGCAGGGAGCAATTTCTGCACCTGGTATTGCTGGGCCACGTTTATTTGTAATGGAACAGTAACAGGAATATCTTATCTGAAAACATTGGGAATATATCTCCCACCACAGTTTAATACATTAATAAATACATCTAACTCTCAAGTGACTTTTGCCTCGTCCTGTGTGCGTGCGCGCACACACGCACACATGCTAGACAGGTAATTCAGGGTAGTCTATGACTGGAAGTGGCTGAGGAAAAAGTATCGTAGTTGGATTGGAAGGAGCACATGAGGTCAGGGAGAAAGTGGAGAGGGAGAACATGACTGTATTCTTGCTTGGCATTGGCCAGTGTTTCAGAGTTACACACGCCATCTCACAGGTACAATAATATGATAGCTTTTTTTTGTCATTAGATCATTAGGTCATTAGATCACCCTCTCAACTAGAAAGCTTCAAACCTAGTCTATTTGCTGTTACTTTTCTGAGGGTGTTTGGAGAAGAACTTGCAGTTATATGAACTTCAGCCTTTATTGCTTCAGAGAGAACAAGACAAGAGTGTACTGAGCATCTGAACAGGATGGGCAAAGGAAGATCTGGAGTGGGTGATGGAGTGGTTGAAATTCAAGATTATATTTTGCATAGAAGTGTAGGACTGAAGAATGTCAGGCTACAGGGGGTTTTTTAGGGGGTTGGTGGGTCAACTTTGGGAGCAGAAAAGATTAGAAGCAACGGGAAGGAAAATGAAATCTTTTTGCTGGCATAATTTCTGGTGGAGTAATTATCACCTGTGCCTTTCAAGAGTGGAATGTAACCCCTTTTAAACTAGTGCAGCTTCTCTCCTATCCACTCCTGCTCTGGAAATTCAGACTCTCAAAAGTGATATTTCTAGCTTAGAGCAGTGGAACAAATGGGAACTCTTAGCTTGGTTGTTTGTGAGGATGGCTTGAGAAGTTGTAGGCTGAACAAAGGAGAGAGCTTGAGAGTGTGGATAGTACAGAGTGATGTGGGATGTGTAGTTTATATCTGGGTGGAAATGGAAATCTTTTAGGGCACAGCCCCTGAATATTGACCTGAAACATATGAGTGGACAGCTGGAGCCTTCCCCCTGTACATCATAACCGGTTGCTAAGTGGGCTTCTTTTTTTTTTAAGTGGTTTTATAGCAGTTCCAACATATAAAACAAACAATTATCATTGTATTCTTAATTGTCATATTACAACTGTCTTCCTTCCTCTCTGGATTACAAATTTTTATCATTCCATTGAACGGTTATCAATGCATCACAATAAATTGTTAGTATTATCTACTTAATTCGTTAGTTCCTGTTTTTCTACTCACCTTTACTTGTTCCATGATATTCTCTGAATTTTATCTTGTAAGAACCTTTAATACCGTGAATTATGTATTATTCCCTGTCAAGACCCATCTCGCTTCCAAAATCATCTGCCATTCTTTATAGATATCAACATCTGATTTCCCTTTTAATCTCTGTGAAACAATATCTGCATTTCTATTTTCAATAAAAGTTGTCCACCATTGTTCTGTCGTTGGTATTACATCACTTTTCCAAAGCCTTGCAAATTCAATACGGGCAGTCGAGACCATATACAGTATTATTCTCCAATATTTCTTTACCTCAGTTCCCTCTAACATATGTGTCATATTTAACAAGTACATTTCAGGAGTCTTATCAATTTGAACCTGCAATACACCACATATTATCTTATGAATTTCATTCCAATACATTTTAGCTTTCGAACATGTCCACCACATATGAAATAGTGTGCCTGCAGTCTTTTGATGCTTCCAACATTGACCTGTACCCGTCTTATAAATTATCTTTAATTTTTTGGGTGTCATGTACCATCTATGAAAAAGCTTATAATAGTTTTCTTTAAGGTTCTGAGCTACCATGAACCTCTTTGTTCGTTGCCGGCTTTGTTCCTACCATTCCAACTGAATTGGGTGTCCAATGTTCTGTGCCCATTGTATCATTGCTATTTTAATTGTCTCATTCTCACATCGTTGTTGTAATATCTCTTGATATAAATGTGAAAGTAAATGAGGTAGATTTTTTCATAAAAGCTTCAACAGATTCTCTTGTTCTTTCTGTTCTATTCCTTGGGTTTTCACATCCATCTGAAATCTTTCTGATAGTTGTCTGTAGGGAAACCAGCTTAACTTCATACCTTCAATTTCCAGTTTCTCTCTTGATTTCATCTTAAATTTCTTTTAGAAGTGAGCAAGACAAGAAAGAGAACAGTGGCTGCTGGCCGAAAGGGTTATTTATTTTAATGGCAAAATTACTGGAATAAGCTGGCCGCTGGAAAGTGGTAGTGCCTGTGCTTTTCTTCTTCTCTGATAAAACTAAAGAAGCAAATCTTCATTTTGGTGGAGTTATACAAGCTGTAATTGACAGGATGACATGTACTGCAGATAATAGGCAAAAAGGTGTATGTGGAGAAACCAGCTGCTGGGATTTGAGAGTCAGTGGAAGGCACACATAGGTTTATGGCTACTGAGAGCAGACCATTAACTGATGTATCTACCTTTGTTTCAGCTCCAAGCCCAGTTGGGCAGACCAAGTGGAAGAAGAAGGAGATGATGGTAAGAATTTTCTTGTACAGACCAATTAGGTGTGTATTAAATGAAGAGTTGTCTTTCTTGTGCATCCAGATGTGTGGGTTTCAAATTGCTTTTAACCTTCCTCTGTGCTTTTGGTGCCCTTTAGCACAGCACAAATCATTTACCCAAGGACTTTTTACTATGGCTTGGGAAACTTCTGAGAGGTGAGTGGGATGGTGCTGCTGTCGTTGCTACTGCTAACTTTGATACTATGGCAGCAGCAAAACATAGGGAATGAATACTTGATTTTAATGGGTAACTGCCAGGAGAGAGTTACAGACATATGTGGTAGGAATATTGTAAGGTGCAGAGGTTTTGGCAGGAAATAATTAATGAAATAGATGAAATAATAGGGAAAAAACTGGAAATAAGTAAATCCAAATTCATGACTCCGTCTTTGGCTGTGTCCACATAGCACAATTATAACATTTTGGTACCACTTTAATTTCCATGGCTTCTTATTATGGAATCCTGGGATTTGGTTGTGGTTCCTAGAATTCTTTAGTGCAGTCCCCTAAAATACAACGTTAGAGCTCTTTAGCAGAGTTCTACGTACCTTATGAAACGACAGGTCATGGGATTCGATGAAGCTATGCCAATTAAAGTGGGATCAAATTGTTATAATTTCGCATGTGGATACACCCTCTACCATTCATTGTAAACCAGAAGGTTCACCTATGGACAGTGTGGTCAGTTACTTGATTGTTATTTATGTTTAAAATGTACATTCTGCCTTTTTGCAGGAAAGAGCACTCAAGACATCTAAAAGTAATAAAATCAAAACAACACAAATGCAATTAGAATATACAAACATATTTTTAAAAATACAATTACATTTAAAAAAAGAAAGAAGGAAAAGCATCCAACTAGTTCACATGCTTTCAACAGCAGCCTGTCGTAAATGCCAAAGGCCTGTTTGAATAAACAAGGCCTTTGCCTGCTAGGGAAAGGAGAAACCGAAAGGAAGAAGCAAGCCTAGATGGAGAATTCCAGAGCTAAGTAGTTGCCACTGGGAAAGCCTTCTCTTTAGGTCCTCCCTTGAAGATCGTAAAGCCCAGGCAAGCTCATATGGGAGAATACATAGAGAACCCAAGACCAAGTTGTATGGGTCTTTATAGGTCATAATTAGCATGTTGCATTATAGCCAGGATCAGGATCAGGATCAGGATAGTAGCCAATGAAATTATTATAAGAAAGGAACCACGTATTCCCTGTAACCAGCACTAGTCATCTGTCTGGCAGCAACATTCTGGACCAGCTGAAGTTTCAGAACACTCTTCTCAGGTAGAGTCTGTTACAGCAGTCTAACCAGGTTGTAACTAAGGCATAACTGGATCAGACCTCGCCATTTGTTGCACTGGCCTTTTTCTCTGTATTCTTCATTTTCTAAAAATCCTGAAGGCTTGTTAAAAAAACAAGCTCGTACTCCTGTGTACCCAGGAAATCTCTAAAATGTACATTGGATTTTTGGGTGTCCTTGTTTGCTTTTAAGCAGACAGGCACTTGACTGACTGGAGCTGACGTCCTGTTAGTGGCATTCTCAAGTATAAGTTAACACATAAGTGTGTGTGTCTGTCTGTGGTTGCTGCAGACGTTGATATTTCTATCCTCCATCAGTAGCACTCAAAGCCCCTAGTGTACCTACTGTTGTGGCACTGAAGCCCCCCCCCCAACTATCCCATGCCTGGTGGAGAATGGGTGTGATTGTGGAAACATCTGACCAAGTCCATGTAGCCAGACAAGAAATGATTACATCAGTTGTTGAGATCTCTGAAGGACTTTGGAGGGATTCAGAAGATGGAGTAATTGCTTCATGCCTGGCTTTGGGGACTGATGCTGCTTTGATCCCCCTGCTCCTCATCCGGCACAGAACTACTTTTGGGTAGGGGGCTTCATTAGCTCTGTGATAGGTCCAGAGTAGTAAATGGCTCAGCGTAACATACTTCCACATACAGAACTGCTGTGCTGTGCTGAGCTATGCAGCATTGTGGACTGAGTTTGTTATTACACAGAGTGATAGACTCCTCTTTGTGGGATTATTGCAGCTGACATCATTATGCTTCCCTCCACAGATAAATGCATCACCAGTGATTTGCTCAAGGATATCCCCCTGACTGGGGTGCTGGGTGGCGGTGGAGGTGGAGGCGGAAGCGGAAGCGGAAGCGGAAGTGTAACTGTTGAACCAGAGCTTGTAAAAGGAGGTACGAGCTGGATTATTTTCCTCACAGAGATGGGAGGCAGAAAAATTTACGCAGCATGTCTCGTATACACGCATGCTTTGTCTAGACTGTCATCTAGACAACAGTCAAATCTTGTTAAAACAGGCTAAATATAGGATGCAGACCTCTAGTTGTTTTTCTAAGGAGACAAACTTCAATGTTCAGACTAAAAATGAATGCATTGCTAAGCTTGTTTCTATTTTGCCAGATTTTTTGCTTCTCAGTCACAAATGGATGTAGTGAAAACAAAATGTAGTAAGTTGCATCCTTCTAGTGAAATAAAGTCAGTTGAACTGAATCAGTTTTTCCTCAACTTGAAATAGAACTGATAAATAGTCCAGAGAGTGAGTGAGTTAAGCTGAAAATACTACAATTATACCTCAGTAAAGGAAAGTTAAAGTGTTACAAGTATATCTCCTCTGAGGTGTATACTTATCAAGTATAACTCCTCTGAGGTATATGTGGCTTCAACTTGCCTGTTGACTTACAGTGATCCCATGGATTTCCTAGGGTTTTCTTAGATGAGGAATACTGAGAGGTGGTTTTGTCAGTTCCTTCCTCTAAATTATAGCATACCACACCTGGTGTTCATTGCTGGTCTCTCATCGAATTACTAACCAGAGCTGACCCTACTTAGCTTCCAAGATCAGATGACATCTGGTGCGTTTAGGGTATTTAGACAGGCAGCCCTTTAGGTATATGTCCTAAAAGACAAACTTCGGTGCTTTTCCAGGTATAGTAAATCTTATGTTAAATACAAGAGAAGTATATACTGATCTTTTTACATTATTACAAATATTCCAATAAAATAATTTCCTAATGAAGCTTTGAATGGGTGTGACTGTGACATTTAAACCAAATGCACTGAATTAGGTAATTCTATTAAGAGTACTGGAAAAAAAATTCCAGTTTGCTTTTCCGGAAAACCCACATCACTGCATTCTCGTCAGGGTGGAATACATAATATTCTGGAGACCCTGAAAGATTAAAATATTTTCCCTCACTTCTTTCCCCAGGACCCCTCCCATCACCCAAGGAGGTTGTGAATGGAAACATTAAAACAGTGACTGAATACAGAGAAGAGGAAGATGGGCGCAAGGTGAAGGTGAGTGGGGGTTGAGACCCAGCCCCATTTCTCCTTCCCACATCTTGTGATTATCTGTGGGACTAGGCCTCATTGTCTCACTTAACTGGCCTTTAGTTGATAGGATAGAAATTCAGCTCTCCATACACCATATTTTTCATTTGTGCTTTCCATGCCATGTTGTTACCATATTTGCCGGCATATAAGATGCACCCTATTTTCAGACTGTATTCTTTAGGAAAAATTTTTTAGTATTCCATCCCGGCTCCTGTCATTTCTTCCTTGGTGGGGAGACCTCCAGGCCAAGACAGAAAGAACAGGAAGGGTGAAAGCAGCTCCTTTCTTCCCCGTTCTGTTGTCTCTGCCTCATGAAGAAACCTCCCTGTCAAGGCAGAAAGAACAGAAAGTGGGAGTGAAAGAGGCTCCTGCAGTATAGGGCCCTAGGCTTTTGTACAGAGATTGATACTGACTTCAGCACACCAACTATGTGGTCCAAAGTACATAAGCATGTCCTATTTAGACCTCACAGATATGATCCTGGAATTACCTTCGTTTCCTCTTCTGCTAATTCCTTCCCTCAGTAGAATCTGACATGTTGCTGTCCTTTTGCAGATCATCCGGACCTTTCGCATTGAGACCCGGAAGGCCTCTAAGGCTGTTGCTAGGCGAAAGGTGAGTCATCTGGCAGAATGAGGGGAAGCATGCCCCCTTGGCTTTACCCCCTGGTCCAGGAGGCATGCAGGGATCCTCTCTAGTGATTTTACCCTCATCTTCAGGTCTAATCTCATGGCACTGTGGCAGAAGCTGCCTGAAAGCCAGAACAATATTTTGAACCAATATTCCAGGGCTTGGGAAGGCAAGGCGTTCCAGATGTTGCTGCACTCCAGCTTCTATCATCCATCACCATTGGCCTTACTGGCTAAGGCTGATGGGAGTTTCAGCACAGCAACACCTGGAGGGATAAATGACTCCTGTTCCTGTCATATTACCATCATGGTCAGATGTGTCCCTCCCTAGAGTGAGGAAGTTGTCTTGCTCAGGTAGGAATTGACTATGTGATCCATGGTAAATACCTTTTAGCGAGGCGGGGGTGGGGGTGGGAGGTGTCATACTGGAATGGGGATTCCAGCGTCATACTGGGTTCTGGCCAGCCTCCCAAGCTTGACTCTCCTCCTTGAAGAAGGCTGGCAATTTCCCAGCGTTATTACTTCTTGCTGCCACCACCCGCTGAATTATGAATCAACTGAACAGTACAGCGGGAGCCTATTCAGTGGATTATCAATCCCTGTGTTTAAGGACCTTCCCTCCCCCCGCTTCTGAGTGAGAGAAGTCCTAGCTAGCGTGTGCCAAAGAATGGTGTGGGAATGGAGAGAAACAGAGGTTTTACAGAAAGTATTTAATCAAGGCATGCAAATAAATAAGACAATATCACACTTGAGAGGCTCCCCCCTCCCAGGTACACGTAAGTTACAAGTAGTTACAAAAACAGATATAAAAGCACAGATACATTCTTTAGATCAGCCAGTCTCCAAAATAATAAACAGCCCTAATGCGGCTAACTACGGTACTTTATTCTAGTACTCACAGATGTTCTTAGAAGAAAGAAGCCAGGAGGCAAGGCATGCCTGCCTGCCTACAACTGGCACAGATCTCATCTCTCGGATGTAGCCCTTTCTTCTTCTTTGTTCTTCTTCTCTGGCCACATGGCCTCCCAGAAGTTTTATATTTCCTCCCTGGAAGCATCTTGAAGCATCTCCAAGATGCCCACCTCTTCCCTTGTGGTTGGTCAGTTCTCACTATGATGCTGACCCACCTAAAATGTAATCTAATCCCAAAACCTCATTAACCCTTGGTTTACCTGAAGAGGGAAGTATCCCCCTTTGCTAAGCCTAGATAATGGAAAGCCCCATTATCACAGGAGGCTGCATGTGATCCCCCATCCCTGGATTTTTTTGCAGGGAGCAAGGCTGCTTTGAAATAAAATAGTGTAAAATAAGTACACAAGTACTTCCTTCCTTTCCCATTTCCTTATTTTACTTGGGACTTGAATTCAAACTGCTTCTTTTTCAAGCGGGCCTTTTCCTGCTACATCTACATTCCCCTGCTTTTCAGGATAGTAAATGAGGCAGTTGATCAAAGGCATCGTTCTAAACTCTTTTCCTCCCTTAGAACTGGAAGAAATTTGGTAACTCAGAGTTTGATGCTCCCGGCCCGAACGTAGCCACAACCACTGTGAGCGATGATGTCTTCATGACTTTCATAACCAGCAAGGAGGTGAGTGACGGCACGCACAAATGTGGGAGCAGACAGATGTTTCAGAGAAGGATAAAGAGCAGAGATCTCAAGATGGCCGAGTGGGTGATTGGCAATGGATTGGTGTGTTCCTTTTCACTGTTTGCTGGCCATTCCACTTCACGTTTGGGCCCATCTCAAGTTGTGGCTGATAAAGGGATGTCTGCCTGGGCCTTAGGAGTTGTATATGGGCTTGTGTGGAGGAAGAGGGCAAGCTGGCTTTCAGTCAGGTCACACATTTCATCTTCACTTTTGCCAGGACTTGAACTGCCAAGAGGAGGAGGACCCCATGAATAAGTTGAAAGGGCAGAAGATTGTATCATGCCGTATTTGCAAGGGTGATCACTGGACCACTCGCTGCCCTTACAAAGACACCCTGGGGCCCATGCAGAAAGAGCTGGCTGAACAGCTGGGGCTTTCCACAGGCGAGAAGGACAAACTGCCAGGAGGTAAGTGTGGGCTACAGAAGAGGCAGCTGGGGAGAAGGAGGATTCAGTTTCTACAACTTGCAAACCAGTGGTACATCCGTTGAGTCAGGAGGGAAGTTGTACACCTCTTATGTTCACTAAATCACGTTTTGTTTCCACAGAACCTGAGCCTGTCCAAGCCCAGCAGAACAAGACTGGGAAGTATGTCCCGCCCAGCCTGAGGGATGGAGCTAGCCGCAGGGGAGAATCCATGCAGCCAAATCGGAGAGGTGAGCTTGCTTATGAGGGAGAGTCTGGGGCTGAATATACAGGGTTCTGGCACCAATAGTTATTGACTGGTGAGTCCACTTGCCTCACCACCAGTTGCCTGGCCAGTGTCATCTGGTCCCTTCAGTTCTGCCACTCTGACCCTACTCTTTTTCTGTTTCCACCCTGTCACCTTTAGCTGATGACAATGCCACCATCCGTGTCACCAACCTGTCTGAGGACACGCGAGAGACTGACCTGCAGGAGCTCTTCCGGCCTTTTGGGTCCATATCTCGCATCTACTTGGCTAAGGACAAAACCACTGGCCAATCCAAGGTGGGGAAAAGGATTGCTGATGAAGATAAGTGAGGGCTGTACTGGGAAAAGGTGCAAAAGGTGGAAAGAGTTGGCTGTCATTCAGTGTTGGAAGATACTGTTGTAGGGACTGACAGCACTCTTTGTTGTGGTTGTTTGGTTTGTTCTTTGTTATTTGCTTCCATTTTTCACTCTTATTTGCTTTTCTTCAGGGTTTTGCCTTCATCAGCTTCCACCGCCGGGAAGATGCTGCCAGGGCCATTGCAGGGGTATCTGGCTTCGGCTATGATCACTTGATCCTAAATGTGGAATGGGCCAAGTAAGTACAACAGAACACATACACACCGGGTTTTTTATGCCATAGATAGCATGGAGTGCAGTATTTAACTTTGTCAGCACAAAACTGACATAAGAGAATTCTATGACTTAAATGTTGGCATTCTATAATTAATGTTGCTTTTTGCATATAGCTTAGGCATTGTTATGACTAAAGAGGTAAGACTTTGTTTGGGTATGCCATTTCAAACATGCAGGTATGAATTCACATAAAGGAATGCTTCCTCATGTGGATAAAAAGGTACACATGAAATTAATATGCTAGGGAGAGAGGCTAGACTACAAGTCTTTTCTCTGGCAAGTTCATTTTTATAATGAGGAACCTTCTGTTCTTACAAGCTTGTGTGAATTGCTGTATGAACACAGACATATCCTCTTAGTGAAAACTAGCTGTCCATTCTAATGGTAGAATTCAGTCCTGATGAAATTTTAAGGGCCCTTGCAAGGTGCTGCAATGGCCCCCTCTTAATGCAGAAAAGGCAGGGCTTTCAGCCCAAGTTTACTCCTGCCACTTCTAATGAGTGCTTGTGGTATCCTTGCTCAGTCTGATGTTACCTCACAGGGTTTATTGTAAAGATCTAGTGGGGAGGAGCGGAACTTTAGTTCAGTGAAGAAAAGTAGGATATAAATGTAATTTATAATTAATAGAAGCAACAGACATATTTGGGACCTGGGAGTGGGAGAGCTGTTTAAGTCCATCTTCTGAATCCTTGGCAAAAGTTGCTCCTCCATTTTCAGATTTGTGTTTTACAGCAAGGCATAGGAACAAATTTTTTCCCCCTTTACATTTGAAAATCAGTTTCTCCAGGTTCTTTGCTGGTGAGGAATCTTCACCCTGGTTAATAGTTCCATCTGCCTGTTACTGCACTAACAGTTTTCTTCTTTCCTCCACAGGCCTTCCACTAACTGAGACCTGCTGCCCTACATTTGTCTTTGGAAATTGCCCAGTTCTGTTCTTAACTGGAGACGCTTGTCACTAATAAAGGGTTGATTCCAGTCTCTGATGGTGTGTCAGTTACTGTATCATCAGAACAGCCTTTTTGCTGTTGAACTCTCCCAGACTTCTTTGAAAGACTCGCTGCTGCATTTTACTGAGTGACTCGATTTTTTCAGAAGCACAAGTCTTTAGCTGCTGTGTCCCGTTGCTTTGTATGCTTTTGCTTTGTTCTGTTAACGCCACTGACCCTGACTTTAGAACAGAGCACAAGCCCTTGAATTAATGTTGAACCAGTTTCCTGGGTCTGTCAGAGAAACGGATATGGTGTGAGTGGGAGAGGATGTAACATGTGACTTGCCTAGTCAGATGTTGCTCTTTTTAAATTATTTTTATTAATGACCTCTTTGCTTGGCCTCCTGTGGTCTCTCTGTTTTGTGATAAATTCTTCCAGTGTATTAAAACAGCTGTCATCAAGTTCTTCAAACCAAGGTTCCTAATGAAATTGCAACCCACCCCATAGAATTTAATTTCAAGCTGAGCATGTTCACTTTTGTTCTACTTCGGATGCATAGCTGCAGACGAACACAGGAGAGCTTCTGCACTTTTAGACAGTGGTATAGAAATGGAAACGGCTCTGCTCTGTCTGCTGCTATTCAAGGAGGTGGCAGTAGTAGTGTACTGTCTG
Organism: Iguana delicatissima; assembly: GCA_948472985.1. NCBI lineage: Eukaryota > Metazoa > Chordata > Lepidosauria > Squamata > Iguanidae > Iguana > Iguana delicatissima. Next base: position 2,090 of record CAOKZL010001868.1, on the reverse strand, counting down.
CTCACACAGACCTGCTATGGCTTGCAGCTTTACACATGCGAGCTGGAATGTCAGCTGCTCAGCATCGTGTTCTGTAGTTTGGTTGCTGTTATTAGTAATATCTGCAGTTAAAACAGGAAATACTTCCCAAATGGCTTAAAAGTGCCAAAGGGCATCTGCTTCCTTCTCTCCCACCCTTCTGCCTCTAGTTTATTTCTGACATGAAGTTCCTTTTTCAGTTTTCTCAGTTGCTGTCAAGCCTTTAAAGCAAGGGTGGGCAACATATCGCCTTTCATCTGTTTAGTCTCAACTCCCATTATCTGTCACCATTGGCTTTGCTGTGGTGGAGATACCGCACTATCTGGAAAACTAGAAGTTACTGTTTTTGCTGACTTACAAGATTCACTTGTTTCCCAAAAATCACTGTTTGAAAACAAAGTGTGTCTTATTTGCCAGTGTGTAAATTGGGTGCATCTTATGTGCTGGCATATACGGTACCCATCTCAATTCTTAACATTTCAAAGTGTGGTACCCAGAAACAACATGGTGACTGTTTTGTTTGTTTGTTTAAAGACAAGCCTTTTGGGGTACCTTTTTTGACTGAATAGTGGGGTAAGAAGTTGTACAATAAATGAATGTATATTCCTTGGCTTACTTAAGTCAGTACTTTGTCTGAAGCTTGCTTGCAAATGTAAAGCTTGCTTATATGGGCTGGTCTCCTGTTAGAGAAGTTGCGCTACACATGTGGAGTAAGGTTTTTGGACAACAAAAGGACCTATCCAGCTTGAAGCACAGACAGTAGCACAGGGGGCCCTTGCACATGTAGTAGTGCATTAAAGTACATAGACTACCATGCAAGCCTCTGTCTATTGCCTTTCCACACTGAACTTGTACAATGGATTGTCAACCACGCACTGACCTACATACATTGTGTTGGTATTCAGTATAGGGGTTGTATAGCAGCAGATCCTCTGAAGCAATACAGGATCTCAGACATATTCAAGATCATAACCATTTTTATTAGCCTGCCTTACCTTCCTGATTTGCTGTTCCTGCTGTGGAGTCTTGTGATTCAACACTTCTTACTTGTCCTCACATTAATGCTATCTCCTGCCATACCAGGTTGGAGTTGTACCTTCTACATACAATGACAGAAAGTAGAACCTAGTGTGTTGGTTCACGTCTGATCAACTACCTATTGTGTTCTAATTACTGGGATTAATTTTTTAAGTGAAACTAGATGGATTTTGTTGTTATACAAGTAGTTGTGCCATAACGCTCTTCGTGGTAGAACAGGAGTGGGCAACATCTGTATTTTCTACCCCTAATATAAAGACACCAAAGGGGAAGTTGAGCGCCTGCTTTCTGATCAGCATTAGTAGACAGTCATGCTTTTGAGAAAGCCAGACAATTTAGTAATAAGGATTTGACAGGTACAGCACTCATGCTCTGGTCTTGTAGATGTTTGCTAAACCCAGGAGAAATACCTGAACTAAAGCCAAGCTGGGCAGCTAATGGCCTTCCAGCTGCTGAAGTCCAGTTCCCATCAGACATGGTCAGTCTAGCCAGTGTTTCACGATGACAGAATTGTCAATGACTGGACGGCTACACATGCCAACCCTTGGGCTGTGTGGCACATATAGTGGGTCTTCCTCTAATATTATGTTGGAAGCTAAAATAGAAGAAATAGGAAGACATTGATTTACCCTCTCATCTGTGAATTTGAACCAAAGATCCACAATCCACTGACAGGATGAGGCCTACTACGTTTTGAGTTTGGTGCAGCAGAAGAGGTGACCAAATTAGAAATTTCATGGTTTGCGCCTTGAGAAGAAACCAGCTCTAAGGTTATTATTATTTTTAAACAAGCATGTTTAAACTTGTCATACTAGAGAAAAACTCACCATGCCTAAACACTGGTTTTTCTGCTGACATCTGCTCCTATCTGCTTTGCCCCATAGACATGCTATTTACTGTAAGTACTGGATTGGAAGCTGGCAGCTACTTTTTCTCCAGAATAAAATTCAGCAGGCTAAAACACACTTGTTTAAACATAGGAATGGTAGTTTGATTCTCCAGTGTAATCACAATCTTTGTACTGGAAATTGAAG